>JARHVA010001198.1:2695000-2720000 GCA_037957365.1 Torreya grandis
GTGGTTTACACCCCTATTTTATTTTATAGTATTGTTACATGTATACTACCCTTAGGTGAATTTTATAACATTAGGGTAATTAAAAATAAAAAACCAAAGTCATTTCTAAGAGATGTGGGAACATGAAATTTTAGTATAGGATGAACTTAAATATTATAAATTGTTATTATGTGCACCTAAAGGTTTTTACTATACAGTAATTTTGACCTATTATGTGGGATGCTTTTCCATGCATCCCAAGACTGTTAGGGATACCTTTTCCAAATCTAATGAAATTTTAGTGTATTGTCAATAACCCTCATAATTTGAAAATAATAATGATGATAAAAAATTAAGAAAATAATTTAAATTATTATAGTGAATTTTAGACATTTAAATTTAGGTCATAGTAGACTTGGTTGAACATAACATGAACACCTTGAACATTAAGTTAAGTCAGTTATCATCTGTAGATGTCAAAACGAATGATGAAGAGAGATGTATCTTTATGTTGTGATATTTTTAACACTCATGGGATAATATATATGGATATAAATATTTTTATATAAATTCTAAAAATTTAAGATGTATTTGTAAATTTTTCATCAAGGAGATGAGGTACAGGTCTTTGGAAATCTATCAAATGAATGGTGTCTTGTCTACATAATGTCTCTAGGAAAGAGGGAAGTAAATGAGTGGGTATAATCACTTAAATTTTATAGGTAGAATTAATACACTATATAGGCCTTTTAATAAGTGATGGATATAATTAAAAATAAGGTATTTCAAAAAGGATGATAAAATAAGAAAGGTGAAAAAATCCAAATGTCAAGATGTTGTATAATCCTCAAGTGAAAAGGTCTCCAATAATGGATATGGGGATGTATATCTCAAATTATCAATTTAAAATTCATGTAATTATGAATGTAATATTGAATCAATTTCCTCTTATCATATTTATCTTATTATGGAGTGTTTATATGAATATGAAAAGTAATATGGTGGTCATGACTTTATAGGAAACAACTTAACTTACAGGATCATGGGTAAAGAAATATGAAATATGAACACTAGAGATGGTAGGATCAAGAATATCCTTAGTGTTTTCATATTATTTTATATTAGGTTAATATAATATTTATGATAAATATTAATGATGATAATGTCTAGGTCTCATTCAATAGAGAGGTGCAAAATAGTGCATAGAGCCATGGTGTTGAAAAGGGGCATATGCACATTTATGTTTTCTAATATTGATGCTACTAAATTAAGAAAAAAATTAAGAATATATATTGTTCCTAATGCCAATTATCATTGTATATTTTTAATTTAAATTTTTACAATAAATAACAACAAACTAGTTCCTAATATCAATTAAACATAACCTTAGATTGACTAAAGAGAGAGAAATAATACTTGAACTTACCAAGTGAATATCCCCCTTGATGAATATATTTTATCAAGCTTGTGATAAATTTTTATTTCTCAAAGGACCATGATATATTCCAACAATGTGAACCTATGAATAATAATTCTCTTTGTTATACATAGGACGAGATTTTTAAAAATTATCTAAGATGTAAGATTCATAATTACAAGAAATGTGATAATACAAATCACAAAATAATGTGAGAATCAAGGATGAAGGGTGATTTTATATTTTTTTTAATGAGAAGATGAAAAATTGAGATTAAATACATTTATTTCAAACTCTAAGTTTGGAGTGATGGGATTAACTCACTTAATCTAAATCTTGTATTATTTAATTTTTTTAAATTGATTTGATTGATTTTTTAGTTACTTGATTTGTTTTATTTTTTGGATCTACAAGTATAAATAAATGAATTAAGTGATTTCATGGATTTATGAGTGGATAGGATTTATTTTTATGATGATTAGACATGGGATTATGACAAGAATTTGACATGGGTGAGGATAATTATTGTTTTATTTTTTTTAATTTTTATTAATTATATGTGCATAGAATTAATTAAGGATTAATTTAATAATTAACTTTGATTAATTAGCTAATTTTACATAAAGTGTAATTAAGGATTGAATACCTTAATTATTAATTATTTTATTATTCATGGAGTGATATAGTGGTATTAAATGTGGTTAATTAACTTACATGGTGGTGTTATTGTGAGTTAGTTAGGATACATTGATGATAAAATTAGGATGGAGAAATAAAGGTATTTACATTTTTCCATATTTGAAAGGGTGTTGAAAATAAAAGAATCAACATATTTATAAATACATCAAAAAAAATTACAGGTACATAAGGATGCCTTTACTGGAATGATTGGTATGGATATGCACCATTTAGAGGGCATGTTGGAATGAAAGATAGATATGGGACATCAAAGTGAGAAGAAGGAGTTGAAATGGATTAATTATGGATAAAATGGAGGGGTGGGGTGAATGTATAGAATATTGTGTCTAAAATTAAAAGCAATTAGTAAATGATAATGAATATTAATTATGGACAATTGGTTAGAATGAATATTTAAGAATAAATATTTATGGGTGTTGATGATGAATAATGTTAATCTTGCATTGAATTATAAATGTTTGAGTAACTTGATAGTTACTATAGCATATGATAGGATAAACCATGATATGGATAAACATGATGACATTGTTTTAATATGTTTTAAGGGGTTAGATTGGAAATGCTATATCATTATAAATATAAATTTATTTATTTAATTTTGAACATGTATTTTAATAGTACTAAGGACAAAAAAAATATTTTTTGGGTTTTTAACCTTTCTATTTTTTCATCTTTTCATTATTTATGGAATTTTTACTAACAAAGAGACTAGGAAACAAATGTAAAACTAGTTAGACCATCAAGGTTGGAGGTGTTAGTGGATGGAATGGATAATGTATTTTGTATGGGATCTCCAAGGACTATGTCACATAAGAAACATGGTCCCAATCATCCATGTGCCATTCTGATGGTGGACTGAAATGTGATATAAGGATGTGTCATGACCCAATTCTATGATACATTTTGTTTCTGATTATGATACTTTTATAGAATATCTTTCTTGATTTTATATGCTTATTTATTTTGTGTGATGTAGATGTGATTTTTATTCCGACATCATATTTAAATTCATAGTTTACTATTATATTATAAACTAATGCCATAGTGGATGCTTATAGATGATTTGTTATATCATCCTTACATTCTATAGAGTTTAGATTATGTTCTTTATATAATACCCTATTTATATATTGTTGATGTCTATTTTCATGACTACAAGAATAGGTTATATTAGCTAGGATTGGTGGTAGAGGTCAATAGCTTGGGTTTTATGGAAATGACATTGAGCATTAAGTTGACATTGATAAATAGAATAATGGAAATGAGATCTTGATCCATTTGATTTCCTTTCCATTTTTTTCTAGTCCTGATTTGATGATTATTAATTTTAGATCATGGAAAGTCTTGCATTACAAGTGTTGTTTTTTCCTTATGTTCATATATTTCCATGTTGATATCATGATATTTGGTTGTTGAATTCACATTATTCTTGCTTGATGTTTTTTATTATTAATTTTCCCCAACTTACTAAGTTGTGCCTTGTGTTCCATTTGATGGCATTTGGAATGTTATTTTTTGCATCCTTGGATTATTATAATTTTTACAATTGTTAAGCCATGGTTAATTTAAATTTGTTAACTCCTTAAAAAATCATGTTATTAAACTATGCTTTGAATTGGAAGTGGACCATGATGTTGTTTTTATAGTTTGAAATGGTGGCCATGATGTCTATGGGATTTGTGAGGCATGTTGACTTACCCCTTTGGCATCATGAGGAATATCAGTTGATGTGATTTTAGGTTTTTGTCGTGATCATTATTTTTCTATTTTGGTTGAAAAAAATCAAATTTTGATTTAGGGCATGGAGTGTTGGAAATTTTTAGATCCTTTTCTTGAACCAACTATTTTTCAGCCAAAACCTTAGGGTAAAAATGATGGTGTATGAAAGAGTAATGGTTTATTTCATTACAATAGCTATTAAAGGAAATAAGGATAAAATGTCATTTGTGAAAAGGAATAAGTTGTTGGGTATTGGTTTTCCTTATGGTGATCAAGAATAAAAGGAGAGGCATTCACCATTTTATTTCTCTACAAAGTTGAAATTAGCTCCATGTAATGTTTTGATATTTTACATACTGTATAGACTACAAGTTGGATTTTATTTTAGAGAATGTTTTAGTTTTAACAATTTTTGACTCTTTTTGGGTTGTTTAGATTTGGCCTAGGTACTTTTATAGACAAGTAAGATGGAAAATTATCTTGTTTTGCTTAGTTGTGAGATTATTTCATTTATAAGTTTATTGTTAAAGCTAAATGCCAGTGAGATTTTTGAGTGAGACATCATTAAATTTGTTAGGTGAATTGGTGTGCTTGGGTGATGGCTACTTCTTGTAAGAGGCAAATAGTTGTGATTATATACATATTCTAAGGAATGTTTGGACTACTATTAGTAAAACTTCTATTGAAATGCTTCATTGAGGGTTGATTGGTTTGTGTTATTATATTGGTGTGTTAATGTTATTTCCATTTTTATTCATGGATTCAATCTCAAATCACATAATCATTCTCTTTATCCAAGACTAGATGTCTAATTTACATTATTTAGTTGATGGTTGGGGTGGTTAGGGCCATTTATCGTTTGGCTCATAGGATTGGTCTTGAGGATTTTTCTTTGCTAGAATTACTCTTTGATTACAATTGGATTTAAATTGGTGTAATGTTTCCATTTTAATTAATATTTTCTTATGTCTTTATTTCTTCTTTTGAAGTGTTTGAACAAGTGAAGAATTGCATTCAATCATTATTAGTTGCTTATAATAAATTATTCTTTCATTACATGTTTACATTGTGAGTTAATTTGGTAGTGATTTTAGATAGTGTCAATTTGTAGTGCTTAGTATAGGATCATTTTATTGTTTATTATTTACTGTGATTGATTTTTTAATAGTAATTAGGTTTTCACTTTTTAAAATAATTTCCTCTCAGTGTATGTATAAAACCACCATGTCTTTATTTACTATTGAAATATGAAAAGGGGCGTATCATTTTACTCATGTTTTAGATGTAATAGATTATGCTATAAATATCCATGGAATATTTATTATTTTTAAATTATATTATGTATGCAAATTTAAGTTAATGTATGACTATTCAAGTATTATATGTTTCTAATTTTTTATGTATTAATCAATATGTAGCTTGATAATGGTAACTTGAATTATTTAAAATAGGTAAGTTTAAGGATGTAATGTTGGTCTTGAATGCTTATTACATGAGGAAATTATAATGGATATTGGTTTATATTTCATGTCAAAACTCCAACTCAATTTGGTAGATGTTAAATCCATTAGTGTGTTTTACATATTATTACTTACCTGGTTTTTGTTAGACATAGTGGTATGAATATTGATGTTTGTTAAAATTACTAACTCCATATATGGATATATTGGTTCTCTCTTTTTTTTGTCATTCTTGTCTCTTATATGTGAGTGGCATAAAGGTTGTGTTTAATTTACAAAACCATGATAGAAAATAGTAAGTAAGATGCAACTTCAGTTATTAATTAGTTCTTTATTTATTTTCTTAATTGGTATTCAAGGATTATAGTTAGTTTTTAGGTCATGGATTATATAATTTGGTTGAATGTTGAAATGGATATTGAATATTTTGGGATAGAATAGTTATGTTGTAAATATAATACTATTAATTCAATTGGATGATTGAAATTTTGGGCAAATGGTTATTTAGATGGAAGTGTTAGCATTTATATTAAGTTGATTTGAATATAATAATGTTACGATTATTAGAATTAAAAGTTGCAATTAGTCTGAATAATGGAAATATTTTACACTAAATGTAATTTTTGAAATTAGGTTTTTTTCTAAACTTATATTATTATTACTTCATGGTTTGGGATGGGCATTAAGCTAACCTAACAAGTAAAAGGGGTTGGAAGTTTTTCAAATTATTGTATCATTTGATTAAGAGGTTTATTATTTTATTATGTTTTCAAGTCATTAAATTTTAATAATGTCTTAATGAAATAAAGGTATAGTGCATAATTTAGAAGGATCAAAGTATGTATCTCATGTATCAATTTATTTATGTGTGTGTGAAGCATATGAAAAATATTAATGCACAATTCAAAATCTAAGATGATTATTCAACTTAAACCAAGTTAAGATAACAATGTTATTAGAACTGTTAAATATTCAAATATAAAATTTAAGCATGGTTGTTGAAACCATTAATGTTGATTTTGATTAACCTTAATATTTTCATACTTAATGAAAAAACAAATACTCAAAAAAACCAAGGGATAAGTAGGTAAGAAAAAGTGGTAAGACCTCTATTTATTGACTTGCATGATGGTTGAGAATATTGGATTTGTGATTTAAAATTAATCTTTTGTTGATTGTTTAAAGTTGATGTGATGGTTTTGTATGGGGTATTATCCATATTCACTATAAACTATTAGTACTCATGTAACATTAGTATGCTAAAATAAATGAAAATGTGTCTTATTTTTTGACATGCTAGAATAAGATAACCATTGTGTAGTCATTCCTAAGTAGTGGTCATGGTATAATGGCCAAAAATGGGATAACATAAACACATGGCTTCTGATTACACAAAGTTCATATTTTATTACTTTTGAAAATACTCTTGTAATTCCTACTTGATGATTTTAGAATATCTATAAATATTTGTCTAATAATAACTTAGTATGTTGATTATTATATTTAAATTTTCTAGCCTTTTATGCAAATTATTACATGGTTTGTAGTTTTTATATTTATATATTTAGTTTTATGAATAGATAAACATCCTTATATCTCACTATGTAATCTTTAAGAATTATAATATTTCCTATATGGACTAACCGATAATATTTATTCTCATATGATCAATGCCACAATCATGAGTATACTATCTATTTTCCATAACCATTAATTTGACATACCAAGGAGAATGGGATGATTAATTATGGTTAAATACCCTTAGATGATCTTATTAGGAAACCAAACTATTGGTATAGAGTTTTAATTGTATTAGTGTGGACTTGCACATTGATGTACCCTAAACTATATGCTTCTAAAGGAAAAATTATCTTCCTTAAAGAATACTCTAATGATGTTTATACCTAGTGAAGAATTTGTAGTGACCTAATACAATTATTAATTGTTTTCATATTGGTGTGTAAAGTAGGAAATATGGATTCACTTGTTATCAATTGTGTATTGGGATCTATACGTAGTTCCATTCATACTATGAATATATTAGTTCCAATAATAATAACAAGTTATTCATTATTTGGGGTTATTTCACCTAGTATCAGTATGGGGTTATTACTCTAAGGGAACTATTGGATATGGTTTCCTAAATCTATACTCAACTTAAACCATATCTATGTTCCTTAATAAGGAGATGGTTATAACTAGATCTAGTTGTGCTAATGTTGGAATTAATAAAATGAACGATATACTAATAAGAGGAATGGGTAGAAGAAAAGGTAGGGGTTGTGGTGATTGAAATATCAATTAGAATAGGGTTAAACCTCCTCTCAAAAATGATGATAACCTAATATTAATATAACCTAAGATAAAACTATTAATACATAGAAAGATGTCCTTAAAGGGATATTAATAGCATTGAATGTATTTAAAGGCAAGATGGAAAATCATGGATGTAGATTGAATAATCTAGAATGTGTTCTTCATGAAGAAGTGCTCTATTTGGAGAATGTTCAATAATAAGAGGTTATCCAGGAGGTACCTTTGGATGTGGTTGACTCAATCATCAAGGATATTAAGAATTTTCCACCACCCATATTTTTGGGTGAAGAATTTAGATATGAATCTGATGCATGACTTTTATATATGTAGAAGTATTTCAACTTGAAAAGTATGCCATCTAATGTACAAACTAGTGTAGTATCATATTAGATAGTTGGGCCTAATTATTTATGGTGGAAACACATACATGATTTAGAGTGATATAAACCTATGTTTGTTACATAGAAAACCTTTGAAATGTAGATTCAAAAAAGGTACTTAAGTGTCAATTTTAAGGAGTAGAAAATAACTAATTTCAAACTATTAAAATAAGAAAACATCAATGTTAAAGAATATAAAATAAGTTATTGAGCATATTACATTATGTGTACTATATTCATGATGAATAGAAAAAGGTGACAATTAAAATTGGGTATGAAATAGGTATTAATGCATGATTTCAATATGACAAACCCAAGAACCTTGGTAGATACCATTGAATATGCTCATAAGATAGAACAAAAAGATAAGTTTTGATAAAGGGTGAAACAAGATTTTGAAATGAATAAGCAGAAATCTAGGGGAAAAACTATCTCTCTTATACATAAAAAATTCTTAAATAATATCAAAATCTCAATCTCTAAGAAAATAATAGAAAATTTAACAAATTACAGAGTCAAAATAGAAATTTCAAGTCCCAAACCTTCTCAAAAAAGGGTTCCTATAGTAAAGATCAAAATCGTAATATCTAACATCAACCAACCAAAAGGGGAAATATTTTTCCCATATTTTCACAAATTAATATTATATGTTTAGCATGTGATGATGATGAATACCACAAAGAGTTACCCAAGCTAAAACTAAGACAACTAGAAGACCGTCAAGTGTTTGCAACTATAGATAATAAGAAGGCTAATTCTTAGACTACCTTTATTGAAGTAAAAGGTATTATAAATGGTATTTAAGTATATATTTTTATTTATTATGATGAAAACAATAGTTTTATTTCACCATTAATTATTAATCAATGTAATGCAAATTAGGTTCGGATAAGAGATGGATGGGAGGTTGAGTTTGGTAATGGTAAGAGGGTGTATGTCCAGGAATATTTGAAATAAGTTGAGCTTGATTTTGTTCTTTTTATAACCAATGTAAATCTAGTTTTGACACCCTTGGGGTCTTGTGATGTCATATTTGGCATAAAATGATCATAGTACCACCAAATAACACTTGATTGTTACAAAATAAAATATAATGCATTGATGACTTAGAAAAACATGTATAAATACAAGGCATCCAAGGACCAAAAACATGACAATTAATTTTATCTCTATAGTTAAAAATGGATATGAAAAAAATTTGTAATATCTATATAGTCTAGCTACAAGAGTGACCAAAGGAAAAATAATATCCCTATATATATTTTCTAGTTTTAAGTGAATTTATAGATTCTTTTCCTAAAATAACTACATGGTTTTCCATCTAAACATGAGTTTGAATTCTCTATAGATATTTTGATGGGGGATACCCCTATATAAAAGGCCCCTTATCAAATGAATGTATAATATTTGCAATAGTTGAAGGTTAAAATGCAATAAGATTTGGACAATGGGAGAATTAGGCCAACTATTTCTCCTTAGGGTGATATGGTGGTCTTTGTGAAGAAAAATTATGGAATACATAGGCTATGAATTTCATTACTACATGTTCAAAAAGGTAAAAATTATGAATAATTATACATTACTAAGGATTGAATATTTGTTTGATCAAATAAAAGACATAACATTATTATCTAACATTGACTCAAGATCATGTTATCATTATCTAAGAATTAAAGAGGAAGATATTCAAAAAATAATAGTATGAGCTTGGTATGGCCACAATGAGTTCATTTTTTTTTATTTGGATTAACCAATGCACAAATTTCATTTATAAAACTAATGAACACCATATTCATCAATTTTATAGATAGTTTTATAATTATGTTCTTATATGATATCCTTGTTTATTCAAATGATAAGGTTGAACATGATCAACAGTTAAGAGTAGTTATGGAAAGGTTAAGGTAGCATAAACTCTATGGAAAGCTATCAAAATGTGTTTCCTAACAAATCTAAAATACACTATTTAGGCCACATTATTTACAATAAAGACATTGTTTTAGATCCAACAAAGATTTGATATATTTAGTAATGACCTATTCATATTACTGTACATAACATACACAATTTTATGGGATTGGTTAGGTACTATTTCAAGTTTTTAGAATATTTCTCCCACCTAGTTAATCCTATCACATCCTTGCAGTGCAAGGGAAAGAAATTTAATTAGACACCTCAAAGTCAAGAGGCTTTTTATAAGCTTAAAGGGTTATTGAAAACATCTCTAATTCTAATTATTCCCAATCTGAATGATAACATTGAGATTTGGGTCAGTGCTTCTAAGGAGGGATTTGGTGGCATCTTCACCCAAGATGGTAAAGTGGTGAATTATGAGTCATGAAAGCTCAAGGATCATGAAAATAACTATCTTTTACATGATTTATATCTTACTTACATAGTGTATAATCTAAAAAAATAGAAGTGTTATAACACAACTAGATACTAAGAGGGGGGTGAATAAATATATAAACTAAATCTAGTCCTTTAAGTAATTTTAAAATATATTAAAAGATATGTGTAGATAAAATCAAATATACAAAGATCATACACACAAAAATACTCATGACACCAAATTTATATGTGGAAAACCCACAGGGAAAAACCATGGTGAGAATCACTACTAAAATCTACTATTTTAATCTAGCCTCACTTTTTAAAGCCTCATTGGCAAACCTCATTTGTTACACTTTTAAGGGAACTAACCCTATAGAGATACCAATCCCCAATCTGAGCACCAACTTAGATGAACCTCACTAGTTAGAATTTTTAAGGGTACCAACCCTAAGGAGACACCAATCCGCTAACCTAGCACCAACTCAACTTGTGTGATGGCACCAAACAATCAAATATATGGAACTACAACTCCAATATACAAACTAGATTCATAAATTAATCTATCTCTAACTCTTTATTACAAGTCTAATATATAACTGATCATATTTTGCACATTATCTCTTTGTTCCTTTCTTCCTCTCTACCACTCTATCTCTATGTCTATATTTATCTCTATTCAACACACTTCATATATCTTTCACTCTTCTCCTATGTGTCTCTATATTCTCTATTTGACAAAATTCATCATCAACAACTCATCCTCTCTACACTTTTACTTGTGTCTAGATATTATTCTATATGACACAATTACAATTACTTTAGCAACATATGTTTGTGTCTTAGATGTCATATATATAAACAGTGGATCTAGGGTTCCATATATTCATTATGTTCACACTTTTGTACAAACACATTATACTCTTTTTTTTGGAATTAATTCATTAACTCTTGAACTGTAAGTTTCCCTCATCTTGAATTCATGCTCCACCACTATGATTTTTGGTATTTTACTATATTTGGAAAATTTAGGGATTTGGTTATGATTCACATGTACATTTACATAGCTTTGATCAGTTACATCGATCAATATCATTATCTATATCATGATTTAGGGCTTGACTGTAAGTTCCTACATGTTCCAATGCTTGACCATTAGTTTAAGCATAACTTTAAATATTGACCTTTAATATTAGCTTTGGAATCATGATTTGATGATCTACATTCAAATAGATCATCTTATAATTTCAGCTATTTGATCAAAATCTAATAGGATTACTCACTCTATTTGATCTTTGTATGGCTCCAAACTTTATTTTTTTCAAATTTAAAATGTATCTATTAATATTTATGATCTGATCTCCTACATGCCATTCAATATCCAAAGACACATGGTCTTTACTTTTGTTTAATCATTAAATGTTAAGATATTTTGTCCATCTCATTTATTCCTACATCTTTGGATCACTTTCACTCCATCAATCTTCTTAGAATTACTCTATCTTTAACTCATCATTGTGTTGATAAACCTCAAGCACTTTATTCCATCTAAGTCCACTCACTCCAATGGATCTCATTTACACAATAATGTACTCACTATCAAATCTTTTAATAAGCTCAATATTTATCTCTACTTAGTTCTTGAGAATATGACACTTTACATTAGCACATTCCCTTCTACACATTACTATTAGTTCCCACTATTCAAACACTTAACATCCTTGCATTGGTCATTGATGATTTGACTTTAAACTAAACCATAGATTAACTAAGCAATCTTTGTGATTGTGACACTTATCACTAACACATTTACTCAGAAGAGCCTTTGACACTGACTTTTTTATGCTCCATTAGATATTCATCATATGATTAAGTGATATCCATTTATCATGCTAGGATAAATATAAAGTCTTAGACTTACGAAATATTAAGTGTTGATCATTGCTTTGAGCTGATGATTGCTAGGGTGAGAGGCCAATTTTATAATGATAAGGGTTTAAGTTATGACTTAAGCTACCAGGTCTAAGGTATATCTAGTCAACATCAAAATAAAAAATCATATTTGATGCTATGACTTAAACCCTTAGGGCTTAATTGAGAAACCTTATTTTGTTTGAGAGAAAAGATAATTCAATTCTAAGTTCATTCCTTCTAATTTGAACCTGTAGAACGTATGTCTAGAATTCTCATGAAAAACCCATAACACATCTTATATATATTTTATTTACAAATGTATATAAATAGTCTTTGTAAAAGCATGAAAAATTTACAAGACCTTGTTAATATTTGAATAAGTGTGGAGACCATTTCATTATGACTAAAGGATAACTTTACACATGCATAACTCTTGTCATGCTTAGTAGTATGACCTATAATTTAGCACATAAGATCTTCTTACATAGGAGATTTCATACCTATATTAATATGCTCATGAAGCCTTCATAAATTCAAGATATGTCATCATTAAATTATCTACTTACCTTTATCTTGTAACCTACAAATTTAACTATGTTAGAGAACATTGACAAAATGCATGGGAGCCCTACTTTTCACAAGCATATATTTTGTTACACTAAGTTGCATGACTTGAGATTTAACACATAGAAACTAGGCACAAAAATGAACAAACCCATATGATAATTTTGTCCTGACACATTGATGTGTGCAAATTTTGACCTTAACAATATAATTACTTGGCTCTAGTTAGCCCTTTTGAAAATTTGGTTAAGTATAAGAACTTAGTGTTTTTTGTTTGAGTAGCCAACTTTGTATCTTCATATATTTTACCATGCTTCATCATGACTTAAAATCTAGATCATAACAACTAGGGAATTATGTGATCATAACCATGTGACCAACTCCCTAATACTCATTCACATGTGGTAATGGTGATGACATCAAAATGCCTTCTCATATTTTCCTCTATAGACATAAAATGTCTAGATGAGAAATATGAGGAACCATATGAATTCCACTGATGCACATAAGCACTCCATTCATCCTTAGCTTTTGATAGGATCACCATATTAATCACTAATAATTAATGAAATCAATTTCCATTTTGACATCAATCCCTTTTGACATCAATGATAATCATATTTCTAACAATTTCCCCCTTTATCATTAATGGCAAACTAAATGCTCTAATCTTGTAATATTTATCTCCTTCTACAATATTTCTTGTATGGCTTTTGATGAGTATGAATTAAATTTGTTCATACCAAACTTACTTCCCTTAGGTAATATCACATTTGCCTAGTATTCAACTTGGACACTTGATTTGCTTCTTCTTTGATATTTACACTTTTTCTCCAAAAATTTGAAGATAGAATTTACTCTTCTTCTACCATAGAGAGAATTTATAGTTTTTATCCCATTTTGACATCAATGGCAAAGGGACTCTTTCTAAATATTTGTCCAAATGTTTCTCCCCATTTATTAGATAAAGGAATTTGTCTAAGAATATACAACCTTCAACTCATTATATATTTTTAAAAGTATGCATACCTGAGTTTCCTTTTCTCTATTCTTATAGATATTAATAAATATTTTGTGATCCTCCCTCTAGAATTATGCTCTACCACTAGTATCTAGTGATGTAATGTAGGAGCCACCATATAAGCTTACTAGCCTTCTCTTTCAGTCTCAACTATAAAAATTTTGATCCTAGGACTTGACCAATTACAAAGTTCCCCTACTCTGAACCTTCTTGATCTTGATAGACTAAGAAATATAGCTCCTCCTTACACTCTGCATAGCTTCTCAAGCCATTCACATTTTTTTCGTTAGCTCCCCCTAGTGCCATGTTTCATATTTGCATTAAAGTACTATCTAGATCACATCATAACTTAATTTAACACATGTATATCATCATTTTACACATGTTCTCCAAGTTTGGTGATCCAATTTATTAAACAACCCAAGATACACCATGTCTAAGGTTTATTTAATTATAAACCTTATGCCAAATGAATATGTAGACCATACATACATACATACATACATACATACATACATACATATATATATATATATATGAGATGTAATCCATCAATATCATTATGTCATATTGAAACACTCATTCTATCCTTACAAACACTGCATACACAACACTTTACTTTATTTGATCAAGTCATCATCACAACATTCTTGAATTCTCATTTGTAGTAGACAACACTTGATTTTCCATTGAAAAGGGTTCTCTTAAGAAGCATAGATAGAAACACCTCTACTCCACAATGTCCTCGGATAATGTGAAACTAGGAGTTACCCATAACTCCTCATATTCCTTCCCCTCCTTGGTCATCTTGTTCTTTCTATTCTTCTTCTTCTTCATAGGCTTGAGAGAATTAGCATGCTCATCCATTACATTATTCTCCTTTTCTTCTGTGATTGGATTAGTAATACATGGAGACAATATGGATCAATGACATACCTTTTTCATTTGAAGTATCTTCCTTACATCTTAGAATCTCATCAATAGGCATAGAAAATTGATTTTTTAGGAATGAAAGTTGCTCATCAATAGAAGGATGTTCACTTAAATATATACTCACTTAAGAACTAGCCTCAACTAGCACATTGGTCCTCTCATCTTAAAAATGAGTAAACATTGAGATCTCTTGACATTATCTAACCTATGTAGCATTATCCATCATGGCTTGATCTTTCATTTTCCATACATTCTTGGGTTTCTTAAATTTACTATTTTCCCCTTTTTTAGAGACTTGTGAACCTTTGTTCACATTAGGTGACATGCTTTTCTTCTTACTTTTTAGTTTTAATCTTACAAAGGTTGTTCTACAATGTTTAACTATGTGACCAAAACTATTAAAATTATGTCACATTACATTTTTATCTAACAAGGGTGCAAATGAATGTTTTCTTGTAAAATTGATTCCCCTTGTAGGTAAAAATTTACAATTATTAGCCTTATGACCAAAATGATTACAACTATAAAAATAAACATAAAAATATGAGGAATAGCTGGTCATACCTTTACTTTGTGTAGGATGGGGAGTTCTTCTCAAATCTTACTTATTCAAGTTTCTTACCCTTATGTAACCATTTAAATCAAATGTCTTTATATTTTACATCTTCCTTGAGTTTGTAGAGGTGGACTCATTGTTCTTTTTCCTTTCCTTGAGATTATTTTCTCCTTTAGTATTCTTCACATTAACAATACTTACACATGTATTTATTTCCTTACAAGATTATCCTTTTTTGCTCCTAATCCTCCTTTTTTCTTTAAATTTGTCATATAATTTAGAAGATGTACTGGTCATGGGATGTTTCCCTTTTTCATAACCCAAATTTCCCTTTTGATGACTTTTGAGAAATGATCAATTCTTCTTGATTGTTTGATCATCCTTGTAGCTTTATACCTTTGACTATTTATTCTTTAGCCTTTTCAAACTCTTTTTTCATATCCACTATCTCTACTTCTAGCCTCATATACTCATCATATTTGAATTATATTTCAATGTTGATTACATCTATTCTTATAGCCTCTTTAATCTGTGTATTTAGGCTAATAACCATCTAATCATATCTTTCAAGACTTTTGGATAGTTTTTTATTTTCTTTTTGTCCAAGATTCTTCTATCTTTAGTTTAGTTTTCTTAGTTTATCAATCTCATCTAGAGCATAGATGAGTTCACACTAAAGGTCCACTTCTCCTTCCTCTTATTTATCAGAGTCTTTAACATTTCCTTGATCTAGATCTATACAAGTTAATCATAATTCCATGAACAAGTATTCATTTCCCTCAGCCATAAAGGCATAGTCACGACCATCATTTGAGATATCACTATCATCTAATGAGTCACTATCTTCTATTATATACAATCTTTTCTTTTTTTGAAAGAAGTTCATCTTTTTGGAATAGTTGAGCTTCAGTATTTTGCCATCCTCTTTTTACTCAGGGTTATCCTTTTCTCATAAGGGAATTTAGTAGAAAAATGTCCTACTTTACCATAGTTAAAACATTTAAAGGGTAACTTACCTTTGTACTTTCCAGACCATCTTTTTAATCTTCTAAAAAATTTGGCTTCATTTTCATCAATGTCCTTAGATCTAAATGTAGATGCTTCTACTTTTGCTTTCTTAGATGCTTTGAGTATAACTTATCTCATGGATGTATTTGATTCTCCCATTCTCATCTAATAAGTAGTGAATGTTCCATGTAACTCATATACAATGAGCTTATCTAGATTTGATGCTTCCTCTATTAAAGATATTTTAGAGTCATATCTTGATGGAAAATATCTTAGGACCTTTTTGACAATGATTGATTCTTTCATTTATTCTCCAAGGCCTCTAATTTCATTGACTATTTTATCTACCCTAAGGAGGTAGTCTAAAATCTTCTCTTCTTTAATCATCTTAAGAATTTCAAACATACCTCTATATTTTTGTATCTAAGCCTTCTTTACCTTATCATCTCCTTCATAGATTATCTTTAGTTTGTTATATATATCTTGTGCATTTTTATAATGCATCACTTTCAAAAACTTTGAGTTTTATAATCTGTAAAGAATATCATTGTTTTCCTTAGCATTGGTCTCTTGTTCCTTCTTTGAATCCTAATTAGTACGAGTCATATCAAGGGCTATATATCCATTTAACATAGATATCTATACATCAAACCCTAATGAGGATAAATATGTCTCCATTCTTATGCTCAAAAATACATAGTTTGATCTATAAAAGAGAGGTGTTTTATTTGATGAAGATCCTTCGTAACTAGCCATTTATGTTCATTATTCTAAGATATACCTAAGCTGACTAAGCATATTTTAAGGAAATAAGGAACTGATATCAATTTTTGGAACACAACTAAATACTAAGAGGGGGTCCTAAATTAGTATATCAATTAAGACTAGTCCTTTAAGTAATTTTAAAACAAATTAAAAGATATATGTAGATCATATCAAATATGTAGAGATCATACACACAAATACTCATGATACCATATTTATATGTGGAAAACACAAAGGGAAAAATAATGGTGAGAATAATTTATCAAATCAACTAATATAATCCAACCTCATATTTTAAAGCCTCACTAACAAAACTCATTGGTTACACTTTTGAGGGCACCAACCTTAAGGAGACATTGATCCCCAATCTAATCACCAACTTAGCTAAACCTCACTAGTTATAATTTTTAATGGAACCAACCCTAAGGAGACACCAATCCCATAAATTAACACCAATTCAACTTGTCTAATGGCAACAACCAATCATATCTATGGAGATATAACTCAAATATAAAAAATATATTCATACATGAATCCAACTCTCTATTACAATTCTAATATGTAACTGATCATGATCTACACATTATCTCTATGTGCCTTTCTTCCTCTCTACCCCTCTACCACTCAAATATCCAAAATATATTCATACATGAATCCAACTCTCTATTACAATTCTAATATTTACACATTATCTTTAGTTCCATATCTTCATTATGTTCACACTTATTTAAAAAAACTTTATACTTTATTTTGGACTTAGTTCATTAACTCTTAAATTGTAGGTTTCTCTCATCTCAAATTCATGCTCCACCATCATGATTTCTTGTCTTTACATATATTTATAAAATCTCAAGCTCTGGTTATGATACACATGCATATTTACATAGATCTAATTGATTACATCAATCAATCTCATTATTTTTATCATGATTTAGGGCTTGACTATAATTTATTACATGTTTTAATGTTTGACTATTAGTTTGATCATAAATTTAAATCTTGACCTTTGATCTTAAATTTGTCACCATGATCTAATGATCCACATTAAAATATCTCATCTTTAAATCACATCCATTCAATCAAAATCTGATAGGCTTACTCACTCCATTTGATGTTTATATGATTTCAAACATTAGCTTTATCAAATTCAAAACACATCCATTGATCTTCTTAGTCTAAGATCTTGCATGTCATTTGATCTCCAAAGATGCATGATCTTTACTCTTATTTAATCATTAAATTTCAAGCTCTTTAGTACATCTCACTACTTTAAGCATCTTTGTATCACTTTCACTCCATCAATCTTATCAAACTTTCTCAATATTTAACTCATCATTGTGTCGATAAACCTTGAGCCCTTTATTCCATCTAAGTCCACTCATTCCATTAGATCTCTTTTGCATGATCATCTGATCATCGTTAGATCTTCTGACAAGCTCGATCATTATCTATACTTAGATCTTGAGAATGTGACACATGAAATTATCATATGTCTTCTACACATTGATGTTAATTATCATTATTGAAACACTTGGAATCCTCAAATTACCTATTGATTTAACTTTAAACCACACTATATATTAACTAAGTAAGATCTATGATTGTGACACTTGTCATTAACACATTTACTTAGAGGAGATTTTCATAGTTAGACTTTAATACACTCTATTGGATCTTCAAAATATGATTAAGTGATAGCCATTGATCAAGATGGGATAAATATAGAGTCTTAGACTTATGAAATATTAAATCTTGATCACTATTTTGAGCCATTAATTAATAGGTCAAGGGGCTAGTTTTGCAATGACAATAAGGGCTTAAGTTATAAATTAAGTTACCAAGTCTAGACTATATCTAGTAAACATTAAAATAGAAAATCCTATTTTATTCCATGACTTAAACCCTTAGGGTTTAACTAAGAAACCCTATTTTATCTGAGAGCAAAGACAATTCAATCCTAAGGTCATTCCTTCTCATTTGAACCTATAGACCATATGTCTAGAATGCTCATGAAAAACCCATAATATATATTCCATCTATTTCTTTTACAAATGTATATAGATGGTCTTTGTAAAAGCATGACAACTTTTCAAGACCTTGTGCATATTTGTCTAAGTGTGGAGACCATTTAATTATGCCTAGAAGGCCAACTTTGCACCTATATAACTCTTGTCATGCTTATTCACATGACCTACAATTTAGTGCATAATATCCTCTTGCATAGGGATTTCATCCATATATTCATCTAATCTAGAAGCCTTCATATGTACAATATATGGCATCATCAATGCACTTATTTATCTTTATCTTGTAGCATATAAATTTAACTATGTTAGAAAACACTAATAGAATACTTGGGAGCCCTACTTTGCTCAAGCATGTCATTTGTCACACTATTTTGCATGACTTAAGATGTAGTGCATAGAAACTAGGCAAAAAAATGAATAAAACCATATGATCATTTTGTCCTAAAACATTCATGTGTATAAATGTTAACCTCATCAATATGCTTACTTAGCTCTATTTAGACCTTTTTCAAATTTGTCCAAGTATCAAAACTTAGTGATTTTTATCTGAGAAGCCAACTTTGCATCCTCATATCTTCAACCGTGTTTCATGGCATGACTTCAAATATATCACATAATAACTAAGGACAAATGTGATCACAACTATGTGACCAGTTTGCCTATACTCATTCATATGTGGTAATGGTGACAACAGTTAAATGCCTTCTCATATTTTCTTTTATAGACCTCAAATGTTTATATGATTAATATGAGTAACCAAATAAATTCCACTCATGCACATAATCACTCCAATCATCCTTGAATTTTGATAGGATCTCCATACTCATCCCCAAGCATTAATGACATAAGTCTCCATTTTGACATCATTTCCCTTTTGACATCAATGACAATCATATTTCCAATAAGAAGAATTTATTACTAGCAAATAATTTTAAGTTGAAGTCTCATCACTACATCCCAAAAAACTTATTTTCCTCGAATAATTTGAATTTATTATTAATTTTTACATGGACATATATTTTGTTAAGGGAAAGGAAAATCATGTTGTTGATGAACTTAGTTGATGCATATACCTTTATTCCTTCTCTATACTATATGGAATTTTATAACTACTATGCTAAAACAATAAATTATTGATAAATACTACCAATAATTAAGTGCGAGACTAGTTGATGAGCCTTTAGAAAAACACTTTATTTATTTTTTTGAGGTAGATGGATTTTTTAGGCAGAAAATAGAATTTATGTACCCAAATTAGGTACTTTCATAGTCTTGTGCTTCAAGAAGCAAAAAAAGGATCCCCATTTTTCTCATCCAGGTGTCACCAAAATGACACAGAGTTGAAAAGGTATTATTTTTTACCTAGTATGATGCACAATGTCACCAATTTTTTTGAAATATGCTTATAATGTTAGTGTGTCAGGGTTAAACATGCCACATAAGGGTTTTTTTATATCCTCATGATATTCCCAATGGAAAGTTGGTTTTAACCTACCTTGATTTCATTACTAGGATGCCCAAATCCCATAGCAAACATGATACCATTTTGGTAGTAATAGACAATACAACTAAGGTTGTCCATTTTATAGCAAAGAATATAATAGATGATGATTCATGTTTATGTAACATTTATAAAAAATGTATCCTAATTTCATAGTATGCCTAAGGTGATCATTTGTAATTAGGATAAGTTATTCATATTATTTTGGTGAAGCTTGATTACATAACTCAATAATCGATTGAACTTTAGCTCCTCATACCACCTGTAAATGGATGGTCAAACCAAATTACTCATTCAAGTTTTTAAGGAAATCCTCAAAATATACACTATGGATTAGTAAACTAAATTGGAGGACTATCTCCATTTAGTTGAGTTTTGTTATAATAACTCATATAATTTTTTACTAAAAATGGTTCCTTTTGAATCTATATATGGATGAAAATGTAGGAAACTATTTGGCTATGATAGTTTAGAAAACAAATCCATTGGTAGACCTAAGGTATTGTAAGAGTATGATAAACAAATGGATTTAATACACCATAATTTAAGTTACCTCAAATCAACAAAAGAGTTATGTTGATCAGAAGAGGATGCCTTATGAATTTATTATTGGTAATAAGGTTTTTCTAAGTGTTAGACCTCAAAAAAGTTCAATTGAATTTTAAAAAACTTCAAATATGGCTCCATGTTTGTTCTAACCATTTGACATTATGGATAAGATTTTCCCTATTAATTATTGGTTAGTTATGCTCCCTTCTCTATCTAGAATTCATGATGTTTTTATTTTTCCTTTATTAAGGAAATATATACCTAATATTTATCATGTATTATAGTGGAAAAATATCCATGTTATGAAAGAGGAAAACATTCATCTAAAATCAATGATATTTTTTGACCACTACAATGCTAGGTTGAAAAATAAAGACATTTATCAATTTTTGTTACAATAGACCATCTGAGTGAAAGAAGCACCACTTGGGAATATGAATAGTTATTTAGGTAGTAGTATCCTTGGATATTTTGAATAGTCATTAGGAAATATCATCTTTAAGTAGAGGAGGATGTCATGACCTAATTTTATGACACATTTGGTTTCTAGAAATGAGACTTTTATAAGATATATTTCTTGATTTTGGATGTTTATGTAGACTGTGTAATGTAGATGTGATTATATTTCTAACATTATGTTTGAATTAATATCTTACTATTATGTTGTATAATAATGCCATAGTAGATGATTATATATTATTTTTTATATCATGTTTACATTCTATACAATTTAGATTATGTTATTTATATAATACCATGTGCATATACTATTGATGTCCATTATCACGACAATATGAGCATGTTGTATGAGCTAGGATTAGTGGAAGACTTTGATAGCTTGGATGTTATGGAAAATTAATTAGGTATTCGATTAACACTGATATATAGAATAATGGAAATGATATCTTCAACCATTTTATTTCCTTTCCAATTTTTTTGGAGTCCTAATTTGATGATTTTTAAGTTTTATCTTGTTGAATGTATTTCACTTCAAGTGTTTTTTTATTGAATGCATGCATTTCCATGTTGATATCATGATATATGGTTATTATATTCACCTTCTATGTCTTTGGTGGTGTTTTTTTAGTTCTACTTACTTTCCAAGTTGTACCTTATTTAGAATTTAGTGTCATTTAGACTGTTATTATTTTACATCTTTGCTTATTATAATTATAATATTTTTTATTCCATGGTTAATTTAAATGTGCTAACCACTTAAGGAATCATGTTATTCGACCATGATTTTAATATTAAGGGGACCATGATGTTATTTTTATAGGATGACAAATTAGTCATAATGGCTATGGGATTCATGGGGCCTTTTTGGCATACCCCCTTGGCATCATGAATAATCTCGATTGATGTGATTTTAGGTTTTTGTTAAGATCATTGTTTTTTTGTTTTGGTTACAAAAACTCAAATTTTGAGTTGGGGAATGGAATTTTTAATAAAATTTGAGCCTTTTCTTGAATCAAATGTTTTTGGGCCAGAACCTTACATTAAAAATTATGGTACATGAAGGATTAATGGCAGATTTCATTACAAAGGCCATTACTGTTAGCAAGGAGAAAATGGGGGCCATGGAGATAAGGAAGTTGATGGGTGTTAGTTTTACTTGTGGTGGTTAATAAATAAAGAAGAGGCATTCACTATTTTATTTCTCTACAAGGATGATATTAGCTCCAAGTAAGTAATGTTTTGATATTTGACATAGTATATGGATTACAAGTTACATTTTATTTTAGGTAAACTGTTGAGAGCCTAAATGACTGTCAGTTTACCATGAAGTTGTCAGGCTTCATAAAAAACCCACAATCATCTTGTATTCATTTTTTAGCAATCATAATGATGTTTGGAATGGAAGTAAACACTAAATTTTTAGGTGTAGACTTATCTTTATTTTCTTGTTTTTGGATTTTCTAATCTCAAATTTTGGCACCATTATAAGTTATTTTGATTTTTATCCTAGCTAGATATGTTTTTATAAATACTAGATTTTATTTTCTTATTTTATTATATTTATGGGTGGTATTCAATTCTTTGAATTTAACACCCTATTGGTACTTAAAGGCCATTTTTTATTAAACTTTGATGTTCAATCTATTTTTTTGTTGTGGAGTTTAAATGACCATGGTTTGAGTTATTATAATGGTGTGTGATCATATTTGAGGATATGTTAACTTTTAGCTATAGTTGTACATCTCATTAAAATATATAGTTATGTTATTTTATAATCATGATATCAAACCTCTATGGATATGCTTAGAATTTGGTGACCTTGGTTAGGTTTATTTCTCAAAGTAAGGAATCCTCTCATAAAAATTCTACTAGTTGTGATTGCATGCATATTCCAAGCAATGTTTGGATTGTTGTTAGTAAACCTTTCATAAAAATACTTCATTAAGGGTTGATTTCTTGATGTTATTATTTTGATGTGTGAATGGTGTTTCCATTTTGATTCATGGTTTTACTATCAAATCATATTCATGTGATCACACTCTTTCTCCAATCCCATATGTCTAATTTCTACCATCGATCTGATGGTTTGGGTGGTTAGGGTCATTGATGGTTAATCTCATAGGACTAGGCTTAAGGATTTTTATCTGATGAAAGTACTCTTTAATTCTAGTTGGACTCAAAATGTTCGTATGTTTCTAGTTTTAATGTAGATGTTATTATACCTTTTTTATTCCCTAGAAGTTTTTGAACAAGTGAGGATTTACATTTAGTCGTTCTTACTTACTTATAATAAATTATTCTTTCATTGCATATTTACATTATGAGCTAATTTGATAGTGATAAGAGATATTGTCATTTTTTAGTGATTAGTACAAGAGCATTATCTTGTTGATTATTTAGTGTGGTTAACTCCTAAATAGTCATTAGGCTTCCAATTTTGAAAATAAGCTCCTCTTAGTGTATGTATAGAAACATTGTGTCTTTATTTACTTTTGAAATATGAAAATGGGTGTAATATTTTACTCATGTTTTAGTTGTAATCGATTAGGATATAAAAATCTAGGGATTAGGACTTATGTTTCAATTATCCTAAGAAGTATGGAAAGCTAAGTTAATGATTGACTATTCAAGGATTATATGTTTCTAATTTTGTATGGATTAATCAATATGTAGTTCGATAATGGTAACTTGTATTATATCAAATAACTAATTTTAAGGATGTAGTGTTGGTCTTGACTGGCTATTGTCTGAGGCAATTCAAATGGATATTGGTGTTTATTTCATGTCTAAACTTCAACTTGACTTGGTATATGTTGAAGCCATTAATATTTTTTGCATATTATTACTCAACTAGTTTATGTTAGACATAGTTTTATGGATCTTGATGTTTGTTAAAATTGCTAACTCCTTAAATGAATATGTAGGTTATCATGTTTTTGTCATTCTTATCTCTTACATGGGAATGACATTAAGGTTGTGTTTGATTTTCAAAACCATGACAAGAAACATTAAGAAAAATGCAATTTTAATTATTACTTAGTTCTTGATTTATTATCTTAATTGGTTATTCAAGGATTATAGTTGTTTTTATGTACTTAATTATATTATTTGATCACTTATTGAGATGGATGTTGACTCTTTTGGGATCAAATAGTTATGTTGAAAATGTAATTTTGATAATTCAATTGAACGATTGGAATTTTAGGCAAATGGATATTTAGATTTAAGTGTTAGAATTGATATTAAGTTGTTATGAATATAATAATGTTACTACTATTTTAATTTTAATTTTTAGCTAATCTCAAGAATGAAAATATTTTACTCTAAATGTAATTTTTGAAAGTAGTTTTAATTCTAAACTTATATTATTATTACTATATGATTTGGGCATTAAGATAACTT
>JARHVA010001198.1:2725000-2832500 GCA_037957365.1 Torreya grandis
TTATTCTAACATGCTATCATACAAAAAATGGAAACTAAATAAAACAAATTAAATGATAGTGTTTAACTATAAACACTACTTTGGCCAAAGTTTTCATATAGTTACTGATCTCAAGGATCATTCAATTTCATACACACCACTCAATTAGATTCCACCTATCTATGTATTAGTGACACTAACTAATCAAGTGGAATCTATCTCACTTTATTATATAGGGTAATTAATATAATATTTAGTTTATATACATAAGATATAAATACTACCATATTTCTAATGATTTTTCCTTATTAGTAGATATAATATGTGCTAAGCAAGGAAATCTCAAATACATTAATTTAATCACTCAAATGAAATATAATAAATCCAAAAATCTAGATTATATTTTTACAATAAAATTATATGTATACAAATATTTAAAAATAGTCATAAATAAAATAAAACCATCCAATTAAGACATATATCAAGACATCAATTTACTAAAATATTAACTTAAAACTCTAACATTATGTTATTTATCCGTATAACATCAATTACAAGGTTAATACTTTATATCCATATTTTAAAAGTATTTTTATAATCTTATTTTAAAAATAACATCAATATGATTTGTATTTAATCTCAATACCACACAAGTAAAATTTATTCAAACCAATACACACATATAAACTTAGCCTTGATAATTCAAAAGATAAATATACCCATATATATTTGTTATATCAAGCAAGTTCTTAAACATTGAGTAGAATATGTATATCCATATATGATATAATTAATTTATATTTGTATTTAATAAAAAAATCATTAATATCACACTTACACACACACACACATACATATCTCAACACATAACTATATTCTAGAATTTAGCTTTAAATAATTTAAATAATCAAATAAACTTATACATAATTCATTGTATAATCCATATATTCATGTTTGTACATAGTATAATCGAAATATAAAAGTATGCAATCCATGATTTAGGATTATCATGAGTAATTTATATATGCATAATCCAATCAATATTTCAGGTGACAATTTAGGTGATGGTTATACCCCAATTGGTGGTAGAACTTCCAGGAGCCATAACTTTTGCACCATAGCTCCATTTCACTCCGCATTTGGACTGTTGGAAAGATAATACTGATGGGAACACCATGATATGTAACTAATATCTAATCATTGGTTTTTACCCTCAAAAACCAAATGGAAGTGCCCCAAATTTCAATTTTAGTAGTGCAGTCTAAAAATAGTAAGTTTCTAAAAATAGTAATTTCTTCAATTCTATATTGTTGTAAATCATGGAAGTCAAACCAATTAATATACCTCAATATTTGTGACCTTACACATCCTCCTCATACGTTTAAATATTTTATAAATGAATATGTATCCTGAAATGGAAATCAGACATCTCTTCTCAGAGATAGGCAGATGTTTGGGTCTGAAAATTTGATCAATAAAACATCTCTTATTAGAGATATCATTATTAAAATTTTGTTGTTCTTTTTTTATTGAATTATATTTCAAAAAAATATTCTAAGTTTCAGATCAAACCAATACACACATATAAACTTAGCCTTGATAATTCAAAATACAAATATACCCATATATATTTGTTATATCAAGCAAGTTCTTAAACATTGAGTAGAATATGTATATCCATATATGATATACTTAATTTATATTTGTATTAAATAAATAAATCATTATTATCACTCTCTCACACACACACACACACACACACACACACACACACACACACACACACACACACATCACACACACATCTATATTCTAGAATTTAGCTTTGAATAATTTAAATAATCAAATAAACTTCTACATAATTCATTGTATAATCCATATATGCATGTCTGTACATAGTATACTCCAAATAGAAAAGTATTCAATCCATGATTTAGGAGTATCACAAGTACTTCAGATATGAATATATGAATTCATAATCAATGTATTAAATTCCTCTTCTAGTTATAACCATGGATTGAACTACAGTTCTTTAGCTTTGATTTACATAAATGAAAATAAACCACTACAAGAATATAAAAAGTAACATAGTCAAAAATGAACTCATATCTATCTAAAAACAATTATGCATATGTTGATTTCAATAATTTAAAGGATACATTGATTATAACTTAATAAGGTAAGAATTAATTTCCCCAAAATATAACACTCATCTAAGTTATCAACTTTAATTCACAATTACACTATAATTCTAAAATATAATAACCTTGAACTTATTTACTCCATGACACTAAAACACATATAGGCCCAGTTGTTTATGTACATATAAACTTGTTTGAATCTAGGAGTGGATTAGTATACCTATACTCCTAAAGGTTAAAAAATAATAATAAAGGTATTTTTAAACAAGTGGAAGTGTAAATACATATAAAAATTAAAATCCACAATAAATACCCATAATGAATTGTTATTAATTATAAAATTGCCACTAAAGTTTATACATAATATAATTTCAATGATATATATAAATAAAGAACTATAATCTGAACAAAACATATATATACATAAATATATTCATATTTAAAGGCCATCTATATAAGTCCTAAATACTATATGAATATTCCCATGCATATTTATACTATGTCCAAAATGGAAAAACTTTAAGCTTAGATGGTTTATATAAAATCATACAACTCAACTGTAAGTTTTCATCTACCTATTTCTTAACAAATTTATTCATTTAAACCTTATATATACATCCATTCCCTAGTATATGCTTACAAAAATTGACCTAATTTCACATAAACATATTCCAATACATTTGTATGAAAATAGTAAAGACTCAATTCATGTTTTTTTTTAAATCTAAGTTTATCCTACAATCCTAGTCATGTCCTAATTGTATTGAAAATAAATTGACTCATTTCATACATATGTAAACAACCCATTATATTTTTATTCAAGGAATATTATAATATTTTTTTAAGACTCTATTATAGTCATAAACTAGAATGCTATTAAATTTCCAACTGATAAATCATTTTGTCATGAATTTTACTCAATATATTTTGACAAGGTTTCTAGCAAAAAATTAATTTACAAATGATTATATAACTCATAATTAAATCTCTCATATATATTTAACCCTCCCATAAATACCCAAATTGTTTATACTAAAAACCTAGTTAAATATTTTGCAAAGGATTTACATATCATAGTCATTAGACTAAGGTTCATAAAGTCATATACTCAGCTCTATGGATGACTAAGCCATCCCTAGTTCTAAGTATATCACTCTATTTTATTTTACAAATTTCATCATAAATAAATAAATAAACCCTATTAATATTTATTTACCATATTCATTGATAAAAATCATATAAAACAATAATGAATTCAATCCACAAACAAACCTAGTAAATAAGTCATAGTCTTCCAAATTCAAGTTGCCCTTCTCAATTTTTCCTCAAACTCTTTGACTTTCTCCTCCTAATTACCATGTACTACCAAGAATCCCATATTTATCTTTTATGATATTTCATGCTAAATTATCCTTCCATGATTTTTTCCATAACATATTGTAGGCTCAACAAAGGAATATTCATGCAAGTCCAATTGGCAAAAAACTAGAAATGATTTTGTTCTTTTCCTCATGAAATACAAAACAAAATTGTTTGTTTTTAAAAATGACATGATTAACATAAATTCAATGCCAAAAAAAACCCTAATCTTGAACTTTACACTAATTAACAATATAATAGTCATCTTATTTATAATGTAAATTAATAAAACCATTGACTTTCACATAATAAATAGTATACTCCCCTATAACATTAGAATGTTTACTAGACACAATGCCAATGCAAGGTCCAATTTATCCATTAAATTTTATATTTTTTTAGTTTAATGATTATCTATAAAATAAATTAATAGGGTCTCTATAGAAATGTATTTTATATGAACACATGATCCACACTAAAATCATGCAAACAAGACACAAATTATTTTGAAGATATTTTGTATATATATCCAAAGGTAAGAGCAAGGCATACTAGATACATACATAGATTCCAATTGCTTGTTATATAAACATCTTCACACATGATAATCTAAGTGTGATAACATAAATTAGACACATAAACAAATCAATAATGAGCATCAATCATTTCAAAAGTAACAATAAAGATCACATTTGAAAGAATCTATAAGATATCTAAGTTAAAAATGAATTACAAGCATATTATACTATTATGGTGTGTACAAGTTCATATTTTACATTCTATTATCCCCAAATGCCTTCATCTACACCACCCTCTCTAATGATTCCCTCCCTCCATCATATTCTAAGGGATAAATCTAGCCTTCATCCACCTCAAAATAATAAATATAGTTATCCTAAAACAATATAAAACATAAAACATAATGCTATAATAAACTAAATAAACATGATCATCATGTACAAACATACAAGTATAGCTAACTCCATAAGTTAATGATCATGTAATTAAGAAACATATAACTATCCATACATCAACATATGAAATCCATATTAACTAAAGTAGTAATTAACTAAGCAATAACCATAAAATCCACTAATTAAAAGGATATCAAGTTTAAATAAGAATCATCAAGAGATTTTGGTTTCTTCTCTTATTTTACTGCCTTCTTGAAGACCTGATCCATGGTGTATGGCCCATGGAAATCCACCTCACAACCAATTTTAGGTTTTAATCCCATAATTAACTTCATTATTTTAAACCTCTCAACCATTTGATACTTTAGATCATACTTTAGGAGCTTGGTGAATTGATTATAGTATTCATTCATAGAAAGGTCTCCTCGTTTAAGATTATAAAAATTTGTCATCCTCTAATTGAAATAAAGTTGAGGAAGACACCTTGACCTAAAAAGTTTCATGAATTATCCCAAGTGGTGATGGTAGAGTCAAGGTTTATCTCAAGCTTCTTATTTATCCACCAAGTTGTTGCTTCACCAACAAACTGATATGCTCCCCAAAATGCTTTGATGACTTCAGATTAATTTCAAATATTGATATATTTCTCCATCTTTGTTATCCATGATTCAGCTCCAACTCCCAAAATTATTCTATTGAATTTGGGTGGATTCACCTTTTTAATATCATGTGCCTATTCTTTAGTGACTTGAGATCTCACATTTTCTAGAATTTTCTTATGCCTATGCTCCTAAGTTTTTAATACTCATTAGGATGTTCTTCACATTCTTCTTAAACAATATCCTCAACATTCCCATATACCACCTTATCTAGGGACATGATTCAATCCCTAATTTTATGCATGGCTATGAAGATCTTATCTAAATTTATAACTTGCTCAATGGTGAATTGATTTTGATCCATTAGAGGATTGGTGTTTTAAGTACCCTCACCTTTAGGTCTAACATGCACCATTCTTATTTTTTCTAATAGGAGAATAAATTTGTGTTAGTGTAGTCATTAAGTCCTAAATTTTGAGCCTCAGATCTGTAATAATCCCATCGAGGTTTACAAGAATATTTTTTTAATAGTTACAAAAATTCATAAATAAAATTCATCATGATGAAACCAATAATTACAATGATATTTAACTAAATACATTAGTTTATAAGATAACCAAAATTAAGGTCAAAAGTTAATCTATTTATCTAGTGATCACAAATCAAGACTAATTACAATATTTATATAAAATAAATATTACATTAATTACATAAAATTATTTCTATAAATGTAGCCACAACTGATACAAAGTTATAGCCAACTATTGTAATGATAAAATATATAAAATAGTCTAGTTTTCAGCATATACAAATCTTAATAATAATGTACAATGATATAATTCCCCACAAAACATGTGATTCATAAGTAATCATGAGTTTAGTCACTAGTTAATTACTAATATGGGGAGGGAGAGCATCATCTTAGTGATTCTCTACACCAATAATTGACCATAGATCCCCTACACAATCTCCCAACTAGGGAAAGACCCTACCTTTATGGATGGGTACATAATTATGGTGTAAGAATCAAGATGACAATGGAAACCCATGTGTTATAACTAATACATGGTGTGTATCGTAAAGAAAAAAATTCTAAGATGATATCATACAAAACATGTAAAACTAAATTAAATAGATGAAATGACAATGTTAAACTATAAACACTACTTTGGCCAAAGTTTTCATAGAGTTATTGATCTCAAAGATTAGTCAATTTCATACACACCACTAAATTGGATTACACCTATCTACGTATTAGTGACACTAATTAAGAAAGTTGAATCCATATCACTTCCTTATTTAGGCTCATTAATATGATATTTAGTTTATATATAAAATACAAAAACTATCATATTTATAATGAGGTTTCCCTAATAGAATATATAGTATGTTATGAGCAAGGAATTATTAAATACATCCATTTAATTCATAAAATGAAATGTAATAACTCCAAACATATAATTTATATTTTTCATAGTAAAATCAGATACATACATAGATTTCATAAGAATCATCAATAAAATCAAACCATCTAGTTAAAACATATATTAATACATCAAGTTACTATAATATTAGCTTAGAACATTGTTTTTATGTTATTTATCCATATAATATCAATTACCATCTTGATACTTTATATCCATATTCTAAAAGTATGTTTATAATCTTATTATAAAACTAAAAATATAAATATGATTCTTATTCAATCTCAATACCACATAAGTAAATGTTCTTCAAACCATGCCACACATATAAACTTAGCCTTGATAATTCAAAAGATAAATACACCCATGTGTACTTGTTATATTAGGAAATTTCTTAAACATTGAACAAAATATGTACATCTATATATGATATATGTAATTTAGATTTATATTAAATCAAAAAATCATTAGTGTCTCATATAAAATTTATTATATAATCTTTCATAAATTTAGCCATACGAGATGATAACGATTCATAAATTTAGCCATATGAGTATAGTAATAATTTTAATTGTCTTTTAAAACTAGGATATAATAAACATCTTTCATGAATAATACATGCATTCTTTACTTTAAATAATTAAATATAATAATATAAAATTCATTATATAATCTATATATACATGTTTTTACAACAAATACTCTAATAGACAAGTATTCTATCCATGATTTAGGAGTGTCATGATTAATATAGATATGGATATACGAATGCACAATCAATGAATTAAATTCCTTTTATAGTTAAAACCATATATTGAACTATAGTTATTCGGATTTAATTTCAATAAACTATAAACAAACCACTAAAATAATATAAAAAATCACGTAGTCAAAAATGAACTCATATCTATCTAAGCACAGTTATACATATGCTTATTTCAATAATTTAAAGGATATATTGATTTTAAATTAATAGTGTAGAAAGTCATTCCCAAAAATATAACACTCATCTAAGTTCTCAACTTCAATGCATAGTTTTAATATAAGTCTAAAATATAATATCCCTTAATGTATTTACTCCATAGCACTCAAACACTTTTAGGCCTAGTCATTTATGTACATATAAACATATTTGAATATAGGAGTGGCTTAGTATACATATACTCATATACATTATAAAATAAACTTAAGGTCTCTTAAAATAATTGGAAGTGTAAATACAAATAAAATAAAACTCCACAATAAATATGCATAATGAATATTTATTCATTATAAAATTACCACTATAGTTTATATATAATATAATTTTAATGATATACATAAATAAATAACTTTAATCTAAACACAAAACACACACACACACATATCAATATATTCATATCGACATGTCATCCATATAAGTCCTAAAGATTATATGATTATTCCCATGCATATTTATACATTTATGTCTAAAATGGAAAACCTTTAAGCTGATATGGTTTATATAAAATTGTAAAACTCAACTACAAGTTTTCATCTACCTATTTCTTCATAAATTTTAATCATTGAAACCTTAAACATACATCAATGCCCTAGTTTGGGATTACAAAACTTGAATCAATTTAACATACACATATTCCAATACATTTTTATAAAAATAAGAACGATTTGATTCATGTTTTTGTTAAAGCTGGGTTTATCTTACAATCCCATTCATTCCCTAATTGGGTTGAAAATAAACTGACTCATTTCATACATATTTAAACAAGAATATATATATTTTTATTTAAGGAAGATTATAATACTATTTTAAGACTGTATTATAGTCAAAACCTAAAATGTTATTTAAAATACAATTGATAAACCATTTTTTCATGAATTTTACCCAAGATATTTTGATAGGGTTTATACCAACAAAGTTTCATTTACAAATTAATATACAAGTCATTATTAAGTCTCTCATATATATTTAATCCTCCCATAAATACCCATAATTTATATACTAAAAACCAAGTTAAATATTTGGCAAAGGATTTACATATCAAAGTTGTTAGACTAGGGTTCATAGAGTCATATATTTAGCCCTACAGATGGTTAAGCCATCCCCAGTGCCGAGTATACTGATCTATTTTATTTTAAAATTTTCATAATAATTTTTTTTTAAAAAAACCATTGTCATATTTATTTACCAATTTAATTTATAAAAATCATGTAAAATAATAATGAATTCAATCTACAAACCAACCTAGTAAATAAGTCATAGTCGTCGAAATTTGAGTTACCATTATAATTTTTTGCTCAAACTATTAACATTTATCTTGCTAATTATCATGCACCCCTAAGCATCCACTCTTTCTCTTTTATTCTCCTACATGATAACTGATCCTTCCATATTTTTTTCCATAACTTATTGCAATCTTGGTGAAGGAAGAGTCATGCAAGTACAAATGAAATTCAAGGAGTTTAAAGCCCTTGTAGAGAACTAGATGAATAAGAGGATTAAGGTGTGGCACACATATAATAAGTGTGAGTATTTATATAATAATTTTTATTAAATATTTATGAATATTGGTAATTAAATGAAAATTACAATTCTATTCACATTGTAAACTAATAAATTTATAGAATGGATGAATAAGCCATTGATCGAAAAGGCCTAGAGTATGTCAAGTGGCATATATTTGGAGAAAACATTTATAAATAAAATAGTGGTTAATTATTGTTACCTAATTAATAAATGATATACATATACTTTGGTTAAAATGAGGCTATAATAATCATATACTTGTAATAATTCATACTTGTGTCAACCTACACTTTTTTGGTTGTGAAGCTTATTCTGTTATTATAAAGGATAAAAGATAGAAACATGAATTTAAGTATGCAAAGTACATATTTATTGGATAAAAGAATGGTGTCAAATGGTATAATATTTATAAAACCAATAAAAAAATCAATCTCTAGATGAAATGTGGTCCTCAAATAAGTACACATGGTAACTATGTAATAAGAACAAAATAAGAAACTAAAGGAAGAAACAAAAAAGGTGTAAGTTTTTGAACATCCTATATACAAGTATACTGAAATGGATTAATAATAATAATAATAATAATAATAATAATAATAATAATAATAATAATAATAATAATAATAATAATAATAATAATAATAATAATAATAATAATAATAATAATAATAATAATAATAAAAAATAGGAATAAAATGTAACTCCTAATATGAGGATATCAAAATGGGTGCACAAAATGTTATAAATTTGTAGTCTGTCAAACTTACTTTCTAATTTTTTTATCTTTGACTAATAGATAGGAACCCCAAGATGGCGAATAAATATCCTGGATGCTTTGAAATGTAGTCTTGTAATATGTACATGAAGGAATAAATGTATTTTATTAAAAATAAGTGATAATTTTACGTTTTTAACATTTCTTCCTATAAGAACCTATAGGCCAAATTTTGGTCTTAAAGAGAAGAAAAATGTGCAACAAAATATAGATAAGTATAAATTTTAGTTAGTAGTAAATGTATTCTTGTAGGTGGAGGGAATTGAAAATTTTGAGATATTTTATCATATTTTTGAATTTAATTCCATTATATTTATTTTATATATTATTAATACACTTAATCCTGGGATAGATAAAAGGGATGTTGAGAAAAAAAATTTACATGGAGAGTTTGAATTAAAAATCTACATGTCAAAGACAAAATGTTTCAAGATGAAAGGAAAAGAGGACTTGGTCTATGGATTGGATAATTCCTTATATTTATTAAATAAATCACTCCAAATATGGAATCATATTTTTAATAGTTGTGTGGTGTGATTTAGTATTGTGCATCGCATAGATGATCTTTATGTTTACTATGATGAGGGTGATAACTTGTTCATCATTGATATCTATGTGAATGACATCCTAATAATTAGAAATGATAATTGGAGGATAAAGTGAGTAAAGTCTCAATTATTTATGCAATTCAACATGAAAGATAATGATGTGGAAAAAATATTCTTGGGAATGGAAATAAAATGGGATCATATGAAAAATAATCTATAGATATATTATAGGAATTAAATTGAGATAACACTATAAAGGTTTAGGATGTAAGACTACAATCCTATACAAACATGTCGTATAATTGGTTATAAATTATCTATTATGTAATTGTTTTAGACACAAGAGGACTTGATGTACATGAATCAATATCCATATGTGAGTGTGGTTGTAAAAATGATTTATTTAATGTTTTTTACAAGAATTTTCATTTCACATATAGTGGAAGTAGTGAGAATATTCATGTATAATTTGGGTAAGGAAAATTGGGTAGCAGTGATGATGATCATCAGGTATTATCACAAACTTATAACCATGCAATTATATATCAGGGAAACATTTGTGATATAAAAAAGTTTAATCTATAGATATTTTTGGATTTGAATTGGGATATAGATATTAAATGTGATATATCTACCAATTTTTATATATTCAAATTATTTGGTGAAGCTTTATGGGATCATAAAATGGTAGTCTAGTGTTGTGATATCCACCACATAAGTTGAAGACATCGTAGTTACTCATGAAATCAAGGAGGTAATATGGAGTCAAAGGTTTTAATCTATGTTTGGTTTTAATAAAAAGGTTATATATACAAATTATGATAGTCAAAGTGAAATATCTATATAAAATAAATATAAGCATCATTATATGTAAAAGAATATTTATGTGTAATATCATTTTGTAAGGTAAATGATGTAAGAGATAAATATACATACATATAAAGTGTAAATAGATGAAGAAAAATGGATTAATTGATTAATATGGTGAGTGTTGATAATTTTGCTTAGAGTAGGAAAGAAATGGACCTAGCTACCTAAAGTTGTTAAAGGATGTATATGTGATTCCTTATGCAAAGTGTTTGACAAGTGGGATATTTTTGGGAAATATCTCAAATTTTAATGGAGATAATCATTATTAATTTTTCAAAATGCATTTACACATGTATTCATTTCATAAGATTTTGTCTAAGTTTATTACACAAGTAGATATGGTTGCATAGTTTTGTGTGAAGACTATTTGTTATTACTTTTTAGGTTTTCTAGTGTGTGGAAATTATGATATAATTTCATGGGGTTATCTTCATATTTTCATTACACTATATAAGTTTTAAACTTTTAATGTAGTGTTTTAGTTTCATCAAGGTGTTATAATTAAATTAAGATGTTGTAATATATATTTTATTGTATCTATTAGACTAAGTAAGTCTAAGCAATGTATTGGTACCTTTTTGATATGGAGTTGTTGAGTCATGTTACATGATGAACACTTTTATCAATAGTTGGTGAATAAATATTCCCCTCATATTTATTAATTATGAAGAGAGGTATTACATATATGCAAGGTTCTTGTTAAGGAGAAGATAATGTTTAAGAATAATGTGATGAAAGTATACATAGTATATTGTATGGTTGATGTTAGTATATGGTTTAGCATATTGAGGATTAAATTAGTTACACTAAAATTTAATAAACATGGTCAAGTGTGTGAATCTTAATATATAATAAATTATTATATGAATATTATAAAAAATTGTGACTTGTTATAACATAGTAAAATGGTTTCAATTTACATTACAATTAAGAAGGTTATTGTAAATATTTTTTATTTAAAAAAGTTTTTACATGTTAAATATTACAAAATTTATTCTTTTCATTCTCTTATATGTTTAAGATTAATTTATCATAACTTTCAACTATGTTTATTATCATGCATAGGTCTTATCCAAAATACCCAACAATTAATATTCCCAAGCCTGAGTGATTTTCTTCCATTGTATCATTTTCCTCCCTTATGTCTCCATTTCCCTTTAATTTATCTCACCTAACTTATAATTAATGTACATTTTCAACTATTTCTAGTGTTTCATTTGTTATATAAATCCTAACAACGCTCCTTGCCAATATACAAATTATGACTTGAATGAAATCTTCTTGTACTTGGGATTTTTGATTTACTCATTTATTACAACATATGAATCCTTAATATTTTTATATCTCTTAAACTTTTTATCCATTAAAAATTTCCATTTTTTAAAAGTTTATTTTAGATGTGTCTATTTTATATTTTCTTACTTTACATTTTTACCACTCTTCTCTCTTTTTATAGTTTTATTTCGCTAAAGTTTATTTATCAAGTCCTTTTTTTCAATTTACTTATTTTATTTTTTATTACCTACCACATCCTATCTTTTCATTTCCTCTTTTAGTTTTTATTACCTACCACATCTTATATTTTGTATCATATCTATTTTGGCATGTCATTTGCTTATTTTTTAATCTCTTAAATTTTTAAATTTTTAAATAATATTCATCCACCATTCACCCACTTATTATAATTAAATAATGCAAATGTTATAACTCAACTAAAAAATAATTTATTTTAGTAAGAAGAATGTAATTAAATTTTTATAGGAACCCCTTTGAAGGCTGTACTTTAATTCACGAAGCTACCATGTTATAGTTTTCAAATTGGTAGAAATTTATTTTGATAACTCTTTTCCTTTATCTTTTTTATTTCAAAATTTGTTTTATCTTTTCATTTTTTTATAATTTTATAATTTATTTATTTTTATTTTTTTTCAAAATATTATTTATTTATTTAATTTTCAAAAATATTTATTTATTTGTCTTATTTTTCAGTTATTTTCTTATATTCTATATTTTCTTAACTTGTGACATAGGTTTTCATCCTTTCTCCATTCACATATACCTTATGTACATGATTGAGTATGTAATTTGATTTCCCTAGTTTTCAATATTCGATCCACTATGGTACTAACCATATTATTTTAAATTTTCCTAATTTTCCTAATTACTTTCATATTATAACACTCTATCTCTTATTTTGATATCTTTATTTTTACATATAATACTATGTTAAAGTTTACTTCTTTACTTTTTCTGAGTTGAATTATATGTTTCAATGAATTTTTTCTCATCTAACATTTATAATTATATCAACATTTCCTTAATGGATTCTTATTCACTGATTTTAAACCTAATTACAAACATTAATACTGGTAAAATTAAATTCATAGGACTATGGCCTCCAATCCATATTAAAAAAATGGATAGTAATTGTTTAATATATTATATGTTATGTGAAATTCCCATAACATCATAGTGATCTTTATATTATAGTCTATTGGATCCATATTTCTTATATTTTTAATGCTTTCTATAAGAATTTATTAAAATACTTTGCAATAACATTAGGTTTTGGGTAGTATGGTGTACTTTTATTATAAATAATCAATAAATGTTTTAATATAAGTTTAATTATTTAATTATAAATATGTTTACCTTAGTCACTTGAAATACATAGTGAACACCCAAACCACATTATGAAAATTTCATGTATAGATTTTGTGGTATTCCTTGAAGAAAAATATTTAAATATTTAATTTGTATAGATTCAACTCACTCATTTAAGTACCATGTTATATTATGATGAACCACACATGGCTTCTCTTTTTTCCAAAATTTTTAATATTCTTATGAAATAAGTGAAAAAATTATCAAGTAATTCCAATGATAACATAGTTTACAATGTAATTTCAAATATAGCATTTGATTTCATATATCACATTCCCTTGCACATTTATGTGTATTTAAACAAAGTAAGTAATAATTTTTTCGATAATAGTATTTTTTTAGCTATGTTATCCCATAGATTATGGACACGCACCATTTTATCATATGCATCTCTTATAATTTCATCTCTCTCATGTCTCAAGACTACTATTCCCTATATCTCATATCTACATTTCTTATATAAGAGATGCATATGATAAAATGGTACGTATCCATAATATCAAGACTACCATTCCCTATATCTCATATCTACATTTCTTATATAATATACCTTATATCAAAGAAAATGAGAATGTTTATATAATAAATATCCATTTCTTAAATTTATTAAATCTTTATAGAAAATACAAAATTGAATGCTAGGAAAAATTCTCAAATACTTTCCATCTTCTATGGCACTTCCTCAATCCTAAACAAGTATGCTCTATGAAATAATCATTTATAAGACCTTTATCCACACTAGTGTCTATCCTATATAAGTAATATGCACCTTAATTCACCTTACCATGTTTCACTTTAATTTTGAGAACAATTTATTCTAAAAACATTAAATATCTGCATTTCTTTCCTTATATTATTAATACATTCACTAGATATTTCATAGATTTATGATTGGTTTATATGTTTTACCCTATTTTTGATTCATTAACCTTTAATAAGATATAAATTAATGTATTATTTGGAATTTATAATATTATAATTAATTGACAATATAAATTTAAAAGGAATAAATTAAATTAACATACATTTAATAAATACATAAATTATTAAGAAAGATAATATATTTATTAATTTTAGTATTGTGCAAGTCTACGACTAAAAGCATACAATTGGAAAGGTAGGAAAGTGGATTATGAGTCGCTCAGATTAGGAACTAGAATTTTGGGATCAGCTAGGTATTAATGTTATAATTTAATCATTTTATTTGGATTCTCTATTCAAAACCTAATGATTTTTTCTATGTAAATATTTTTCTTCTCTTTTAGTATATGGTGATGTGATTGATTCTCTTATGTGTATTTGTGCAATCCATAGGTTTTATGGTACATTTAATACCCAAAAAACTATCTCCTTATATTTAAACCTTAGGTTTATTATTAAAACTAGGTTTACACCTATCAAATGGGGGGAAATTTTGGGTAAAACTAACCCCAACCCTTCCCCATTAAATGGCTTAGTTTTTCCTACATATCCAGTACTGCAAAGAGGGAAGTCAAATTGCATGTATTTCTACATGTTAGGTGAATGTGTGAAATAATACTCATTAAATGTATGAAACCTATGATATGTATTTAAATAATAGGAAAATAACAACTTCGATTAAGTTTTAAGGTGCTTGAAACTTAGCTATGACCTGATCCTTGTGACTGATGGTAAAATTTTGAAATATAGGTCAATGCCTTTGAATGTGAAAGTGATTGAGTATTATGGATAGATTATTGATAAATAAGTAATAGTATTGTAACTCTTTCATATTTATATGATACTCTCTCATGCCACTGACATGAAAAATGTATGGTCTAACTCATATGAATGAATTGAATATTAAATGTGACCATTGCTTAGCATGGGATGAAACTTACATATTTGGATGTGATCATAATTTTAGTACTATTTGATTATGATAATTATATCTAAGATAAAATAAAACTAGTCATATGATCTATAGATATCCAAGTATGATAAGTAACTAGTTTGGCACAAACTAGGGGAATTCATATAGACTAATAATAACTAAAGAGGATCAGATCCATGGAAGGAATATAGATGTGAGATAATGGAAAATAAGATTAATATATGTCATTTAGAGTGAATTTAGGTCAAAATTGACATTGTGAATAATCTAATACCATATTTTAGCATCTAAAATTCTCCCATTTTATGGATGCAATTTCATGTGACCCTAACATCCTAAGTCAAATTTCAAAAGTGTTAATATTATAAGGGTGACTTTATTCCCTTCAAAAATACATTCAAATAATGAGTTTCATACTTATCAATTTAGCGAAAATATTTACCTATTAGGGGATAGAGGAAAAAGGAGGATGAAGGACAATTGTGCCTCTCATTAGCTACTAATGATGTGGTACCATTTTGTAGTAGTGACACTTTATGTTCTATTTTCATCTTATTTTATATAATGTGAAATAAGAATAGAAGTGTATCCTTATCCATGTAATTTCCAAATGTAATTCCCTAGAAGTAAGATAGTACAAGAGATCTAGACCATCAGTGTAAAAATAGGAGATGTTCTTGATAAAAGCAGTTGGTACGTGTGTTCCCACTACTTTTTGATTAGTTTTGTTGATGTTTTTAGATTTGGCTGATATAGTTTCCTTTGCATGGTTGCTATGTTCCTAGGTCGGTGATGCATGTTCCCACCTTGGAGGAGGTTCCCATGATTGGTTGATAGTGTTCCAATTTCTTAGTTGTTTTTTTGTCAAAATCGAAGTGCAAGGAAGTAACACATAGGAAGGTCAAGACATGTTTATACTACTTAGAAAGAGGATGGTGTGTCTCCCCATGTTTATACTAAGGGGAAAAATGTTAATATATATTAGTATTAACATTATTTACTATGATAATAAAACTAATGTGTGTATAAATATCATAAGATATCTCTTATGAGAGAGTCTATTGAGGTCAACATACTCTCATTTTTTTGAAAATTGGGACCCTTGAGATGTTTTAAAACTTAACCATGTAATAATGGCCTATTTTTGTTATTATTCAAAATTTGAAGATCATCCACTCTGTCAAATTTGGGTAGTGATTTATGGTTTGTTTTAAACTTATCTATCATTGTGAATGATTAGTATTCACATCTTCAAGATATAAGTTTCATAGATTACTTGATGATAGATATCTATTCTAAAACCCTGGCATAAAACCTCAGTTTAAATTAAAATTTGGTAGCAACATTTGGTGGCAAAATTTTTAAAATGTTTTAGACTTAAGCCTATATTTTTATTATAAGTATTTGTCATGTTTTTAAACACAAAAAAACCTTAGCTTAAAAATTATGCTCAATCCCCTTTTATATTACCCATTTGTTCCTTTTAATTTATAAACTATGGCTAAATTTAATGAATGGAAGGGTCCCCTTTTATTTTATCATGATTTGCCTTGTCATAACTTTAGTTTAAATTCTTAACCCAAAGGCCCCATTCATATTTAATAACATGAATGATACCTTATTATTAATTCTTTAGAATAGATTTATATCTATAGATCCTAAGTTTTATGATATCTTGGTCCCTTTGTTAACATCTTAACCTAAAGTTTTAATCCTAAGGTCCCAACATATTTTTCAAATACACACAAGACCTTAGCTTTAACACTCTAGCATAAGTATTTACTATACCATTGGTCCTAACTTAATTTATGTGTATCTTTGTAGATATAATGACTTACACTTCATCATGGGGCTTGATCCAATAGAGTGAGGAAGACCCAAGTCTTGGCTTAAAAGACATGTCTCTCACAAGATATAGTAATTTTTACTTCTTCACAGTTAAAGATCAAATGATGTGAGGAAATATTGATAAAATCCAACACTTAACCTTGGTACCAATCACATTCAAGATCTTAGATCTTGATTGATTGTTCTCACTTCATCTTAGATTGAATATCAAATGGAGTGAAGACATCATGGAAAATTTAAAATCCTAGGAGATTTGTGGTGTTTTCATGTAATATTCCCACCTTAAAAGGTTAAAATTAAAGGGACCCACCTAACCAAAGAAACCAATCATGATCGAGCTCCTAGATCATGATCCTATTACTCTTTTCAACATGTAGGATCTCAATCGAATAGAGTGCATTGAGTCTGAGATCCTTAGAAGGCCTATGGAAGTACCAAGTGGCACTCTCATATGGGTCATGGGAGTTTGATGAGATTAAATTTGACATTAATGTGATAATCATTTGACATCCATGAGGATGTATTTGACATCCACATGATCATTAACTTTAAGCCCATCAAATCAAAATCTTCACTAGCTTAAAATTAGCGTTTGCATGATCATCATTTGATGTCTACGATACCATTAAATTTAAGATAACAAATTATTTTTCTTAGGACTATAATACACTCTAAAATATTGTTAAAAAGCTCGTGAATTGGATTTTACACTAATAGAATCCCTCAAAATATGCTCAAACACTAGAAATATTCAATCTACAAATATTAGAATGGTCTTATAGTCTAAATTTATATAAAATAAACTTAGTATAAGTCTATATCTTAAGGTCCCCATTGCATTTTGCTTAAAATGACATGAACCTTAGGATAGAGACTTATACTAAGTCTTACTTTAAAAGGGTCTTTGTAACATAAAAATTATCGTAGATGCTTTTAACCAAAGGTTTTATGTTGCTTATTAATATAATAAAACTCTATTTTTCACTTGATCATTAAACCATTTTAACCCCTTTTGATAATGTTCTGTAGATCTAACATGAATATTTTATCCCAATGTATCCATTATGACACAACGTAAACTTTGGTCTAAAACATTTAGCCTTGGTCCCTTTTGTATGGATCCAAAAAAACTTAGGCATAAACACTTTAGCCTAAAGTTTATTTCATGTTTAATAATCATGAAATAAACCTTAGGCTAAGTTGTCTAAACCTAATTCCCTACCTTAATAATGTGTTAAATAAATCTCATGAATGTTTGAATATCTATGACTCATGCTTCATCATAGGACAATGATCTAATGATGCATGTATGCCAAATTCTTTTCAATGGAGCCCTAAGAGCCCATGGGCTCAATTCATGGTGAAAAAATATTCAAAATATAACTAAAAAAATATCTAATGGTTTCTACTTCATCATGCTCCTTGATCTAATGTTGTGAAATCACCAATAAATTCTCAAAATAACTCACAATGCCCATGGAAGTTCCAAGTGGCACAACCACAAGGCACTAGTACCAAATATCCAACAACAAATGAGGTCTTGGATCATGATCAATAGATTGTGCTAATCTAGGATCTTGATTCAATAATACAAAGTGAATGGGTTATTTTTAAATGCCAAAAACTAGTGCTCAAAAGGCATTTATGAAAAATTCCATGAAAGGTTTTAGATTGATTCCACATGAGTACCACATAAGCACCAAATGATAAAATATGATATTTTGTGTGCCTTAAAATAGAAAATTATAAAGTTAAAGGTCTAAATCAAATCCAAAGCATATATGAGATGAACTCTAAATGAGATACTACCATTAAATGTTTGAATCCCAAGATTTGCTTAAAAGGACCCAAAGTAAACTTGAGTTGGTTACTAGTGAATTTTGAAGAAGCTTAATTATGTTTTTGAGCATGAGAGAGATAACTAGAGAGGAATTTTGAAGCACAAAAGCCATGTCATCTTAAAGATAATAATTGAGAAATGAGATAGAACTATACTTATCTATAGATAATGAAGGAAAAAATTTCAAGGATATGAAACTATATGTCATGTCCTTGAAAAATGGAAATAAGAATTGGTCTAAACTCTTCTTCACCATAGAGAAGGTAAAACCCATCAACAAGGAGGAGGAGAGTATTACCATGATAAACAGAAAACATTATGACCTAGTTGTGGTTTAAATGGCTAGTCTCTACCATGTAATTTCTAAACCATAGGTACTTCATTGCATTGATGTCCTTTCTCCAATTTTCATTGATTTTAAAATCAATGGTGATTAGATCATTCAAGAGGGTAACTCTATGAAATTTTCATACATTACCCCATTGGGATTTGAATCAAACTATACATTTCCTAAACCGTATGTGTATTTTCCAACAATCAAAGGTTAGACCACTGAGCATGACCTATACACCATCCTTAGACCATGGTTACTCCAAAGAAACCACATTTTTCAAGATTTTGAGGGAAAGATCCCTATTTTATAATTCATGGAAGGGATTAAGGTTATCATGACCTTATTAAAAATACTATCTGGAGCTCCTATTACCACTTATGTCAATAAACCTAGGTGTCCTTTATGTATTTCATGGTGGAAAAGAGGCTTACTCCACCAATTAGAAATATGATCACTATTATCCTAGGAAATAAATTCACTACAATCAAAAAGAGGAAAATAATAAAAGTTTTGCATGATATATTACTTTGTGGATGTCTTACTATCTTCCACCAAGATCCCTAACATCAAGAAATGATCTCTTAAAGGTAGAACCACCATCTTCCACCATTAATCTAACCTACACATATTTAAATATAGGAACCATATGAAATTCATATGTTCTTATGTGTGTCCTATATTGGTGAAGGCTGTCACGGTGATTCCCATGCCTAAGTTTCCCTCTTTGATCAAGAGTACATAGAGATGATGGGTGATATCTAGTTTTATCCAGATTACATAGTTATTGGAATTGAGGGGATTCTAACCCAACCTTACTGGTTGTTAATCTATGTTCCTCCTCAGCTAGCAAAATAATAAATTACATCCCAACTCCTTCATGGTGTTGATGGATTTTTCAATGAAAAAAAGGAAGGGTCTTCTCCATCCATTTCTTTCAATCATGGGAAGAATAATTTTATAAGATTGTAATTAGGTAGAGACCATGTCTAAGCATAGGGACTCCTTTGGGTTTCAACTAGATGATCTCAGACAATGGGATCCTAAGAATGTAGTTGGCCCACATTTGAAGAACAATTAACTACCAAAACCAATATATGAGTATGAATTAGGCCCTCATGACACTTTATACATAAAGTCTAATAAATTTGAGGAAGTATTGGCTAGGCTTAAAGGGACCAACCTTAAGCTTATACATATACTAAATATTGACAACAAAGCAATAAGAGACATATGGTAGATGCATCCCCTTCAATACATTTTATTGCCTAGACCTTCTAGCCCACCTTAAGACCAACCTCAAATGGATCTCCCATAACACAAAGCAAAAATTATATAAGGAACTAGTATGTAAAATCTAGAAGATAGACTTGGAGAGGGATCCTCATCTTCAACCATAACCTAAAGGCCAACATATCTAGTAGAGTACTTAGAAATGATAACCTTGGATCTAGATGAAATAGTATAAGGTGCCCTCAAGGATCTTGTTGAAGCATATGACTTCAAAGAAGAAGAAACATAGGTTGAATAATCTCAAGTTAAAATAAAGCAAGATAAGAAAGATAAAGGGAAGGAAATAACCTTGATATAGTCTGATTAGCACATCCATAAAAAGGAAGGAAGAGTTGGCATTGGTCTGTATTAAACCAAGGAAAAAGGCAAGGTTGATTCTCACTCATCCTACCAGTGAGATCAACTTATTCATTGAAGATTTCTCCATCTATGGACCAATCATCCATGATTGGTTCATATATGGAAAGCTACAAAATATCCCTTCCTAATCACACTCTTAGGCCTTGACCCAATCTATCAATACATATGCTCATGAATAAATCAAGCCATGGATTAGGGCTTTAATGAAGTAATAAGAACAAATAAGAATTATGATCACTACAAGGCCAAAGAGTAAGAAAATGGATGCTATTAGAGCATAAAGAAGCTCTAGAGTTGAGGTCCCAAAGCCTCCAACATACATATATCTAGTTACTAAAGTATAGTTCAATCTGAATATAGTTGGATTAGAAAGAATAACTACAAGGAAGGCCATGGTGGGAACCAAGGAGTTTACTTTATAGAAGGTTGAGATTTTTATAGGTATAACCCTAGTTGAAGGATAGTCACTCACTGAGGTTCCCATCCATGAGGAATATGTTGAGAGCCTACTAGAGGCCCATTCAACTCAAGGCAAAGCTAGGATCAAAGGAATGAAGCAAAAGATTCTAAATTTAGAAAGGGAAAAAGTGAACTTAGAGACACAGGTTATTTTATTAGTGACTGATGCAATCATAAATATGTTTGAAGCATCATTATTTGATATGTTTGATTCTTTTAAATCAATAAAAATGAGGTAATATGCCTTAAGACAACAAGGTGAGGTGACTAGATAATTAATAATAGAGTGGCAAGGGGAAGAGACCAAAATAAGGAACCTCATTAGCATTTTCATCAAGGATAGAATCCCTAAGTTCAAAACCATCATCTTGGCCCAACTGAATTATTTATAGGGAATAATGTTGGATAAGGTTTAGAGTCTAATTACATGGGAAAATAATTTGGATAGACTTCTAGTTGATGATAAGGAATTGATTACTAGAATTGAACAACTCCTGGTGCTTTATTATTTTTGGGAAGCTAGGGTCTATTTCCTTTATAGTAAAGAGCTCTAGAGTATGGGGGAAATTAAAATCAAATGTATTAAAATACAAGTTTACATCAATTTGAATAAATTAGTTTTCACAAAGGATAAAGATACTTTTCTAGAAAAATAAGATGATTAAGATGATTTAGAGTCTAAAAATGTGTACATATGACTAGGGTATTATCTAAAACCTAGATCTATCTTTCATTCTATGAAAGTACAAGAGTGATATAAATAGGATACCCTAGTGTTCAGTGTTTTAATCCTACCCTAGTGTTATTGTCTTGAAGATCTGAGATTTTTAGGTTTTGTTTACCAAGCCTATGTGACCCTATCTATGAAATATCAAGGCCTAAAATTATGTATAGCTCACTCTATGTCCTTTTTAGTATTCAAAACCCTATATTCAACACACAAATTAAAAAAAAATGTATTAAAGGCAAAATGGGAAAGACTGGGTTAGGGGAAGAATGATCACACAATCAAGAACCCTTGCTATTCTTATTATTTCCTACATTAACCCTTAGGCTAGGGTCCTAGAGATGATGTAGTTCTCCCTTAGGGAACATTCATAATCAATGCGCATGATAGATGCAAGATTTAATTTTGTCAAGGCCCCTCCTTGATCAATCATGCAAGTCTATGTGTGATGTAGAATGATGAGCTATACTATTGACTAATTTTTAATTACCTATTGTGCCAAAGTAGTAAGTGTTAGATATAAAATGCATTGTCAAGTCCTTTATATAGGAGACTCTTTTTTTTTGAATTTGGGAGATTTTAATCATATTTGGTTGAAATTTTAAGACTTAAGGATGAAGCTAAAAAAAGGGTTAAGACTTATGAAGTGAGAGAAACTAATCACTGAAACCAAATTTGCATTTAGGAAATAGTACTAGAAATTAGACACCCTAGGTTTGAGCATTGTAGTCCTATTTGGGGACTATTGTCTGGAGGGTCTATGACCTATTGGATATAATATGAATGGAAAGAGTAACTTGGGTTAGTAAGGTTTAATTTTGGAAGGTTACAAATGACTATGAATGGTCAAAAAGATGTTTAGGGTATGAATTAAGACCAAGGCAAATAAGACAAAAAGACATAACTAGATGTGAATAAGACTCATAATCTCTAGTTAGAGTCTCCTATGAAAGGAATATGAAAATACGTGATATGTGTGGTTTCTTGACCAATCTAGAGTGTATATATTTCCCCCCATTTATTATAGTGATGTAATGAAATGAATTTCTAGAGTAAAAGAAAATAAAAATATGTACCTACATGGAGATGAATACGTTGAAAAAGGGTCCAAATTCATAGCAAGGGAAGTGACTAAATAACTAAATAATGTTTGGAGGAAGAAGGAATCCCTAAAATGGATGCCCCCTATACTAAATATTAATAGTGTCTAGAGAAAGAAGAAATCCATAAAATGGATTTCCCATGTACTTAATCTAACTAGAAATGAGAAATGCTTAGAGGCCTAAAACCAAAGTCTACACTATATCCCACATAAACTCATGTAATATAGAACATGTGTATAGAAACTATATGCTATGAAGAGTAAGATCTATCATGACTTGACTCTAAATAATTTTAACTAGAATTGAGAAATTCTTAGAGGTTGAAAACTAATATCTACCCTCTATCTCGTACAAACTTGTATAATCTAGGTTTAGGTAATGCTATGTGCCAACCACTACAGATGGTTATATGGTCCAACTTGGTGATAACTTGATTATATCTAAGTGTAATCTAAAACTATAATAAATATGTGAGAAGATAATGGTATGTCCTACCATTTAATTTGTATAATTTTAGATGCTAAAGAACATGATCATCTATGTCATGCCCCCAAATCTAGTATGTGAGTGATGTGTCTCAATATTATATAAATACGTATTACCAAATATGTCATGACCTATTATGTCATGTCCCATGTGAAAAATTAGAGATCAAAAAAATGTGCTCTACATTATGCCTATAATCTTTTATGTGGTCCTATAACTGTGTAATGTTGTTTGAAGTTATATGTATGAGACATGTAGTAATGTACATACCCCCAAATTTGGTATCTAATTTTAAGTCTATATCAAAGTCACTATGAGTCTATATAATTTTAACCACTATATCTAAATATTTTATGTATCTATAAATTGATGGTATATCCCTCTAGATGTTTGAGTGATTTTGAGTGACCCACATAAACTGAATCACTATATAATTTTGACCAATCTGAGCTGAGTGATGTTAAGTGACCCATATAGTCTGAACCACTATATACTATTGACCAATTTTCACTTAGTAATACTGATAATCTAGATTTTAGAGGTGTAAAAACCATGACGAGTGACCCATTTTAGTCTAAATCACTATATGTTTCAATCAATCTAAGCTAAATTTGATAATCTGACTATTGAAGGTGTAATAACTAAGGTGTATTTACCTAGAGGAGTGGATACAAATACTAGCTAATTTGTAGAGATAGTAGGAATGATTTCCCCCTTTTAGGGAGAGGGACAAGATCTAAGATAGAGGAGGTTGAGCCAAAAATGATGACTAGTGGCATATGAATAGTAACTAGGTTGGTATGTAGTGAATATATCAAAAGTATTTTGTTTGATTGGTGAGAGTTGAGTTACTAGGATTGAAATGTGTTCTTGAATGGTTATGACCAAAGATTTTTTTTGGGTATATTAGAGATCAGAAATGTTTATGCCATGGTAGGTAAACAATGTGGTAGTAGATTGAATGGATTGAAAAGTTAATTGATTTGGCTAGGTTGTTTGAATAAGTTTTTGATTGATAGGTACCAATTTATATGTCAAGGTACAAAAGAGCTATAGGGATGTGTGTATACTATTGTAAGAACTTGACTTAGTGATAAATAAAGGCATGATTTATGTAAAAGGTATCATTATCATTATTTTATTAAACAAAATTGTTTGTAAATCAAAGCTACGGGGTTCAAGTTATGGTCAAAATGGTGTTTTTTTTAATAAATAAATAAAAAATTGGTTGATATAGGAATTTTGATTGAGTTTAGGTTCATTTATGCATTGACTAATCTGAGATATTAGATCTCTAGAATGAGAAAATGCTTAGAAGATGAGCATCTTCTACAACCTATTTTGAGTAGTTGATAGCCTAAATTCAAGATGATAGAGATATTACCCGAGTGAGTAATGTAAGTACTAGGTGTTTTCCTATTTAAAATACTTTATTTGTCATTTTTAGGTTGTTTTAAGTAGTCAAGGAAGTATTTAGATGGTTTCATTGCTCCTATCTTGGAGGCAATAGTCCCATCCAAGATGCAACACTACTTTCTAGGTTTTGTCATTGTTGTCCAGCACTAGTGTCCTTTTATAGTGATTTTATCCACTAGGGATAGTTTTTATAGTTTTTGAGTTGTTTCATGTTATTATGTGGCTTATTTATTTTTGCTGGCATTATTGACTGATATATATGCTATTTTATAATATTTTTAAGGTGAGGTGTAGATGAGAGATTTCCACAAAGGCCAGGTGATGGAGATGTTGTGGATGTTACCCTTGTTAGCTGATGAGAGAGCCATGATAGGCAGAGAAAGATTGGGTCATGTATGTGACCTAGGTATTGTGTAGTGGGATAGGTATTTTATCACCTCCTTATGTGAGAGGTGAAATGTAGACACTTATACATTCTAGCTTCCTACAGGGGAGATCACTGTGACCCTAGAGAATGTGTATCAGATTCTACATTTTCTAGTTAGTGGGTGATGGGTGACATTACAAGATGACATGGGTGTTGATGCCATTGATCATTCATCCTTGTATTTTTATAGTGTGTCTTTAGGTGCACATTAGAGAGATAGTGATAGTGATGTATTTTTGTCAGTATTTGTGAAATAGAATGTTTTGTGCCTATGAAAATGGTTAGCCATGTTTTTGGCTTCATTTTTTCTAGTAGATGGTAGTGTAATTTTTGTTACCTATAAGATGCGGAGGATGGTTCATAGTGTTTATATGTATGGTATTGTGTTGTCATGGGGTATGACTATGTCTACCCATTTATACAAAGATTTATATATATTTACATAGGAGACATTTAGTGGTGTTGTCAATGTAGCTAATCTATTGCATTGTTGGGATTATGAGCACATAGCAGTTGTGAGATTAATTGGATTGTCAAGGGAGAGTTGGGCACCTCCACAACCATTTGGTGAGTGGTGGACAAGTGTTTTGTCTATCCAATATTATAAGATAGATCATTAAATATTATTTTTAGATATACTGGAGGGCCATGATATTGTATGGAGGCCCTATATGTTGGAAATATTTTCATTGATGTCAAATGTCTAACATTATTGGTGAAAAAGGTCCCATAGCATTTATTGTCTAAAGGTGTTTTTAATGTTCATATTTCGGCTAAAGTGTGTTGATATTTATCTAATATTAATGAATATATTTTTGGTTGTATAAAGTCAAAAGAGGGCCCATGAATAAGTCAAAGAGTCATGAGGTAAAGACAAAAGAGGGAAAGGATGCATTTTCCCATGAAGGGTAACCTTGAGGAATTTAAAGAGTCACCAAGTGAAGACAAAAGAGGAAGGGTCCATTTTCTCATGAAGGGTCACCTTGATGAATTTGAAAATTCACCAAGATAAAGACAAAATGGGAAAGGATGAATTTTCTCATGAAGGGGAATGCCAAAGGTTATTTGTAAAGCTATAAAAGGAGGCTTTGGAAGCCATTTTAAATATGAGAGAGAGTGCATGGTTTGTAATTGTTTTATATAAGGAAAGAGGAAAGAAGAGAAATAGATATAGTAGATTTCTATCATTTGATGAGAAAGAAACATTGAGACATAGTTGCGTTTTACATAAGAGGGGTTGGTGCTTTTATGGTTTGGTACTCATAAATAGTTGTTGTGTTGGTGCTTAGTAAAGGGGTTGATGCTCCTGCAAGTTGGTGCTTGTGAACTTTATAATTCAATTTGGTGCTCATTCATATATTTAAGATTATTCTCTATGGTTTTTCCCACATTGGGTTTCCATGTAAAAATTTGGTCTCTCTCTCTCTCTCTCTCTCTCTCTCTCTCTCTCTCTCTCTCTCTCTCTCTCTCTCTCTCTCTCTCTCTCTCTCTCTCTCTCTCTCTCTCTCTCTCTCTCACGTAGTGCATGTTATTATTTCAATTTTATTGCATATATTGAATGTATGATTAAGAAGTTAAAGAAAATAAATCATAACAATTAAAATATTTAAAAGATATATGATATACTAAGAGCAGGTTCTTTTGGAAAGAGTTTAACAGCTTGAAGGTAGATCTAGGAAAGCATGATGGTTGGATCACATGAAGGTTTTTAAATAAATAAGGCACCTTTTTTATTGTAAAAAATATGCCTTTTGGATCATAAGGATGAGGACTTACTTAATGGCCCTTGGATTTGACATTTGACAAGTAGTGATAGAGAAATACGAAGAGCCACAAACACGTGTAACTAATCCTATAGAAAAGAAGGTAAGTGAAAATAATCCTAAAGATTTAAATGTTATTTTATGTAGTTTATGTGACTCATAATTTGATAAAGTTATGCAATGAAAATTTGCTCATCATACTTGGCTAAATCTTGAGAATATTTACAAAGGTAATGAAAAGGTTCAACAAGATAAGCTTTAGAATTTTAGAAGATAGTTTGAAAGTTTGAAGATGGAAGAGGAAGAAAATATAGAAAATTATCTTTTGTAGGCTGATCAAATAGTTAATCAAATTCAAGGTCTTGGAGAAAAGTTACAAGAGTAAACGGTGGTTAAAAATGTTTTGAGATCTCTACCATTGAGATATGATGCAAAGATTTTTGGAAGTGAGGAGATAAAAGATCTAGCCAAGATAAATATGGATGAATTACATGGTATTCTTATGGCATATGAGATATAGACTGAACAAGAGAAAACCTCAAAGAGGAAATTTGCTTTCAAAACATCGAAGAAAGACAAGGCTAAGATTCAAGATCAAGCGATAGTTTTAGTGATGAAGAAGATGACAATGGAGCTCTATTCATCTACAAGCCTAAAAAGGGCACATGTAAATATCAAGGAAATTTACCATGTAAATATTTTAAATGTGGTAAGATTAGATATTTTGTAGCTAAGTGCATAGATAAGAATAATGGTGGCAATGAAGAAGGAAATCCTACATACAAGAAGAACTACAAAGGCAAATTCAAGAAGGGATTCAAGAAGAAGAGTTTATATTATAAATATCCTCACTCAACTGAAGATAGTGGAGTTAGTGACTCAGATGAAGAACAAGTTCTATTTATGATCATACATGAAGATGCCTCCATAAAAAAAAGTATAGATGATCAAGAAGAAGAACATGATGAAGCTGAGGTGAATTTGGAAGAACTCATTTGTGTCTTAGAATAATTAAAAGATCTTGAGAAGAAGAATCAAAGATTGAAGATCTAGATCAATAAAATTGAAAAGAAGTCAAAATAAATAATTGAAGATATACAAGAAACAGTAAAGAAGACAAAAATATTGAAGATCTAAAAACTTGATTACAAAAAGTAAGTGAAGAATGTGAAAAGTATGTTGTTGAAATTGCCTCTTTAAAAGAAGATTTTGAGAAAATAAATAAAGTTGTCAATGATTCAAAATTTTAGAATAGTCCTAACATGTTGAACAAGATATTAGAAATTCAAAAATCAATATTAGATAAGATAGGTATTAGATTTGAAAAGAAAAAGAGCTATGCTGAAGCCCTTACAAAAGAAGAAATAAAAATGGAAGAAGTTAAGAATGCAGAGGATAGCTCAAGTGAAGAAGGCTACAAGGAATAGAGCTACAAAACATAACTAGGTCAAAGATACACAAATAAAAATAGGTTTTGTTTTCATTGTTATTTTTTTTATTATAATGGTTATGGTCATAAGAAAATAGACTATTGGAAAAGAGCTAACAATTTTAGAAACAAGGAGAAGTAAACTCATACAGAGTCACGTAGAAGCCATAACTCTTTGATCCTCTATTAGGATTTGATGAATATTTCATAGTATGTTAAAATTGCATTAATTTTGGACACATAACTTGGCATTGTAGAAGAATCTTTGAGTCAGTTAAAAATGACCAAATTTTCAAGGCTCTATTCATCAAGAAGAAAGTTTAGACAGGTTCATGGCAAAAGGAACAACCTAAAAAGTCTATGTTAGTCCATAAAACTTTGCATGCAAGAAATCAATAAAATCCATGGTTCATTGATAGTGGATGTTCAAGGCACATGATAGGAGACATGAATAATTTCATAACTCTAAAGAAAATCAATGGTGACATAGTGAAATTTGGAGATAATACCACTACTAGAATATCTAGAAAAGATACATTAAGTTTGGATAATGGTATAACTAAGATTGAAAATTTTCTATATGTATAAGGTCTTAAACATAATTTTTTGAGTGTAAGTCAAATGTGTGATTAGGGAAACACATTAAATTTTTATGCATAAGGTTGTGAAATTAGGAGAAAAAATCCATATGTGCTGATTGTAGATGCTTAGAGGACAAGTAACAATTTATATATGTTATCAAATATCAAAGGTCAAAGATTTTGTTTGAGTCAAGTTGAGGAATGTTGGATATGGCATAGGAGAATGGGATACATAAATTTTGACAATCTTGTCAACATCAACAAGAAGCAAGAATTTAGATATATTTTAAAGATTACAAAGCCCTCCAATATGCTTTTTGAACCATATCAACATGGGAAGTAGTTAGGAGATGGTTCAAGGCAAAAAAATACTTAACCACTTAAATGTTAGATCTTGATCACACTGATCTATGTGGACTGAATAGAACTCATAGTACTCAAGGTGAGAAATACTTCATGTTGCTTATTGATGATTTTACACATATGACTTAGGTGATGTTTTTGAAGAAAAAATCATAAGATTTTAGCCACTTCAAAGCATTCAAGGATTTAATTGAGAATGAAATTGGTTTGAAGATTAAGTTCCTAAGATTATATCGAGGAGGAAAATTCAAGTCTGATAAGTTTATTAAGTATTGTGAAGACCATGGGATAAAGAGACATTATTCAGCAGCCATAACTCCACAAGACAATGGAGTAGTTTAATAGAAAAATAGAATAATTTAGGAGATGGTGAGGAAAATGCTATATGAATTGAAGATACTAGATAAATATTGGAGAGAGGTAGTATGCATAATAGTTCATATCCAGAATAGAGTGTTGTTGATATTAAATAGTGACAAGACTCCCTATGAGCTATGGAAAGACAAACCAACTACTATTGATTATTTTAGAGTTTTTGGCAATAGATGATTCATAAAGAAAAATGATGAAAAATTGGGTACCTTTGAATCTAGAATAGATGAATGTATATTTATTATATATTATTGAAAAAGTAAATATTATAAATGACATAACAAAATAGCTAAGAAGATAGTTGAGAGCACAAGTGTCAGGATAGATGAAGATGTAGCATAAAGAGTTAGTGATCTGATAGACACTCCTGAAATCATTGAAGAATAAGATTTTGAAGAATCAAATGAAGATGAGAAGGAGAAAAATGACACCAAGACCCCATCCAAATATGTCCATAGAAATCATAATAAGAGTGACATCATTGGAAACATAAATGAAAGAGTTCACACCAAAAGGATGATGGTAAGTGAATCTAAGCAAGTTAATTTTTCATTGTTATCCAAAATTTAGCCTAGAAATTTTTCAAAATCTAGAAATGATGAGCATTGCATTAAAGCAATGGATGAAGAATAAAATTAGATATAAAAGAATGATACTTGGAAATTAGTTCTTTGACCAAAAGATTAAAATGTGAAAGGAACAAAATGAGTATACAGATATAAGTTGAATAAAGATGGTGAAGTTACCAAGAATAAAGCAAGGTTAGTATGTAAAGCATATGCTCAAATTGAGAGTATAGATTTTGAAGAAATATTTGCACCAGTGGTAAGGTTAGAGGCTATTAGAATATTTCTTGCATATGTAGTGTTTAAAAATTTCAAAGTGTTTTAGATAGATGTCAAGTCTACTTTTATGAATGGGAATATAGAAGAGGAGGTCTACATTGAGTAGCCTAAGGAATTTCTTATCTCAAAGAATAGTAGCTATGTATGTAGATTGAATAAAGCATTGAATGGATTGAAAAAAATATTAGAGATTGGTATTCAAGGCTTGATAATTACCTACAAGATCAAGGTTTTAAGGAAGGTTTTTCTAACAGCAATCTCTACATTAAAACAAAAGGTGAGCATCTGTTAATTATTGTGGTACATGTTGATGACATAATATTTGGAAGTACATTGAAAAAATGACAAAATAATTTTTTGATAATATGCAAAAATAATTTGAGATGTCTATGCTTGGATAATTGTAATTTTTCTAAGCGTTGAAAATATTTTACTCTGATAAAGGAATTTTCATGTCTCAAAATAAATATGCCAAGGAAATGTTGAAAAATTTTGGTTTTAAGGATTGTGCACTAGTTGGCACACAAAAGGGTATAGGGGAATAAGGTAAGGATGAAGATTCACCTGTTACAAATTAATATTTGTATAGATCTATGATTGGTAGTCTTTTATGTTTGACATCATCAAGACCAAACATCATGCATACATTAAGCATAGTTGTGAGATATCAGACAACCTCGAAGGAGATTCATGTTTAGTTGGTGAAAAGAATATTTAGATATGTCAAGGAAACATTGGATTATAGATTATGGTATCCCACAAGAAAATATTACACTTTTGTTACTTATATAGATTTAGATTGGGTAGGTTGTTTAGATTATTGAAAGAGTACAAGTGGAGGATATTTATTCTTTAGTGATAGATTAGTATCATGGCTAAGCAAGAAGTAGAACTTAGTATCACTTTCTACAAGTGAAGAAAAATATATTGCAGTAGTGTTGTATTATACTCAAGTGGTTTGGATGAAAAAAACTTTAGAAGACATCAAGGTAAAATATGATGAACATATCTCTATTTTTTGTGATAACACAAGTGCTATTAATATTTCTAAAAATCTAGTGATGCATTCAAGATTATTATCAAATATCACTTCTTAAGAGACTAGGTTGTAGATTAGTAGGTTAAGTTGGAATATATCAGTACTATAGAGTATATTAGAGATATTTTCACAAGGGCACTATGAAAGGACACATTTAAGTATCTACAATAGAGGTTGGGAGTAATTTATTTTACTTCATACTATTGAGGATTAACATAAGTTGAGGGGTAGCTAAGTGTTATCTCTAGGATATACCCTTTGTCATTGATGTCAAAGGGGGAGAAGTATATAAATAGGTATATGAACAAGTATAGGGAACATGTACATGAATAGGTACAAGATGCTATATTAAGGGGGAGTTACTGTATATTTTTTAGTTGGTAGCATATGTAGGTTGGCATGTGCAATACAAGTTTAAGGATATGGCACTTTTAGTTTGAGGTTGCCATAAATGACAAAGGGGGAGATTGTTGGAAATATTTTCATTGATTTTAAATGTCTAACATTACTAGTGACAAAGGCCCCATAGAATTTATTGTGTAAAGTTGTTTTTAATGTTCATATTTTGGCTAAAGTGTTTTGATATTTATTTAATATTAATGAACATATTTTTGGTTGCATAAATTCAAAAGAGGACCAATGAAGAAGTCAAGGAGTCATGAGGTAAAGATAAAAGAGGCAAAGGATGCATTTTCCCATAAAGGATCATCCTGAGGAATTTAAAGAGTCACCAAGTGAAGACAAAAGAGGAAGGGTACATTTTCTCATGAAGGGACACCTTGAGGAATTTGAAAAGTCACAAAGATAAAGATAAAAGGGGAAATGATGCATTTTATCATGAAGGGTCACCATGCAATTTTTTAAATGAAAGGATTCAAAGGGTCATGAAAATGTGGTGCCATTTTCCATGAGGATTGAAGGGTCACAAAGGGTGAATTCCAAAGGTCATTTGGAAAACTATAAAAGGAGGCTTGGGAAATCATTCTTAATATGGAAGAGAGTGCATGGTTTGTAATTGTTTTATATAATAAAAGAGGAGAAAAGAGATATAGTAGAGTTCTATAATGTGATGAGAAATCAAAATTAAGAGATATTTGTGTTTTACATAAGAGGGTTTGGTGCTCCTATGGATTGGTGTTGACAAATAGTTGTTTTGTTGGTGCTCAACAAAGGGGTTGGTGTTCCTAAAATTTGGTGCTTGAAAAATTTGTAATTTGAGTTGGTGATCATTCATATACTTGATATTTTTCTCCATGGTTTTTCCCACATTGGGTTTCCATGTAAAAATCTAGTGTCCATCTCTCTCTTATGTGGTGCATGTTATTATTTTAGTTTTATTGCATATCTTGAATTTATGATTAAGTGGTTACAAAAAATAAATCATATTAAGTTAAACATTTAAAAGATATATGATATACCAATTCACACCCCCTCTCAATATATCCCATGATTAACAATTGGTATCAGAGCAGGTTCTTTTAGAAAGAGCTTAACATCTTGAAGGTAGATCAAGGACAGCACTATGGATAAACCACATGAATGTTTTTATATAAATAAGGCACCTTTATTTGATGGGACAAATTATTACTTTTGGAGCATAAATATGAGTCCTTACTTGATGGCCCTTGGATTCAACATTTATTAAGTAGTTAAAATAAGGTAAGTGAAAATAATGCTAATTATTTAACTATTATTTTATGTGGTTTATGTGAATTAGAATTTTGTGAAGTTATGCAATGAAAATATACTCATGAAAATTGGGTAAAGCTTGAGAATATTTACAAAGGTGATGGAAAGGTTCAGTAATCTAAGCTCCAAATTTTTATCCATTACTTACATAAACCTTATCAAGATAAGAATCACTGAAACTTATTAAGTTCAATGTGTTAACTCAAAAACACTATCCCATAATAGTACATTCGAGTGTCAATAGGAACATTAAAGTAACCTACATTTTTAAAATATAGTTTGAAATTTTGAAGATGGAAGAAGAAGAAAATTTAGCAAGTTATCTTTTATAGGTTGATCAAATAGCTAATCAAAATCAAGGTCTTGGAGAAAATTTAGAATATTTAGCGATGATACAAAAGTTTTTGAGATCTCTACCATTGAGATATGATGCAAATGTTTCTCCAATTGAGGAGATGAAGGATCTAGCCAAGATAAAGATGGAATAAATATATGGTATTATTATGACATATGAAATGTGGAATAAATAAGAGAAACCCTAAAAAATGGAAGCTTATTTCAAGACCTCAAAGAAAGACAAGGCTAATATTCAAGAATGAAGTGATAGATCTAGTGATGAGGAAGATGACAATGGAGCTCTATTCATCTACAATCCTAAAAAGGACATAAGTAAATATCAAGGAATGTTACCATTTAAATGTTTTAAATGTGGTAAGATTAGACATTTTGAAGCTAAGTACCCAGATAAGAATAATGGTGACAATGAAGAAGGAAATCCTACATACAAAAATAACTTCAAAGCCAAATTCAAGAAGGGATTCGTGAAGAATATTTTATATTCTAAATATCCTAGCTTAACCTAAGATAGTGGAGTTAGTGACTCAGATGAAGAAGAGATTCTATTCATGACCTTATATGAAGACACCTTCACAAGTAAAGGAATAGATGATCAAGAAGAATAAAATGATAAAGTTGAGGTGAATCTGTAAGGAGAACTCATTTGTGTCTTAGAATAATTAAAAGATCTTGAGAAGAAGAATCAAAGAGTGAAGCTCCAGATCAATAAAATTGAAAAAGAATCAAAGGAAATAATTGAAGATTTACAAGCACACATTGAATAAGCCAAAAATACTAAAGAAGATATAACAACTCAATGACAAAAATTAAGTGAATAATGTGCATATTATGTTGTTAAAATTGTCTCTTTAAAAGAAGATATCAAGAAAACAAATAAAGTAGTGAATGATAAAGTTGTCAATAATTAAAATTTTGAGAATAGTAACAACATGTTGAATAAGATATTAGAAAGTCAAAAACCAATATCAGAAAGACATGTATTAGATTTGAAAATTAAAAAAGCTATATTGAAACTCTTACAAAATAAAAACAAGGGAAGAAATTAAGAATGTAGAGGATAGCTCAAACAAAGAAGGATAGAAGGAATAGAACTAAAAAACATAACCAGGTCAAAGATACACAAATCAGAATAGGTTATATTTTCATGGTTATTATTTTATTATAATGGTTATGGTCATAATAAAATAGACTATTGGAAAGAGATAACAATTTAAAAAATAAGGAGAAGGAAACTCATTGAGATTCAAGAAAAACCCACAACTCTTTTACCTCTCTATCAGGCTTTGGTGAAGAGGCCATAGTATGTTACAAGTGCAATAATTTTAGACACATAGCATGGAATTGTAGAAGAGTGTTTGAGTCAGTTAAGAAGGACCAAAATTTCAAAGCTCCATTCATCAAGAAGAAAGTTTATACATGTTCATCGTAGAAGAAACAACCTAAAATGTCTATGTTAGTCTAGACAGCTTTGCATGCAAGAAATGAAGAAAAGACATGGGTCATAGATAAAAAATGTTTGAGGAACATGACAAGAGAAAAGATCAAGTTAATAAATCTAAAGAAGATCAATGGTGTCATAGTGAAATTTAGAGATAATACCACTACCAGAATAGTCAAAAAAGTTACATTAAGTTTGGATAATGGTAGAACTAAGATTGAAAATGCTATATATGTATAAAGTCTTAAGCATAATTAGTTGAGTGTAAGTTAAATGTATAATCAAGGACACACATTAAATTATTATGTAGAAGATTATGAAATTAGGAGAAAAGATTCATATGTGTTGATTGCAAATGTTCAAAGGACAAAAAATAATTTATACATGTTATCAAATATCAAATGCCAAAGATGGTGTTTGAGTCAGGTTGATCAAAGTTAGTTTTGGTATAAGAGAAAGGGACACATAAATTTTGGCAATATTTTCAACATCAGAAAGAAACAATCAATTAGAGATCTTCCAAAGATTACAAAGCCCTCCAACATGCTTTGTGAACCATGTCAACATGGGACTCAGGTCAGAAGATGGTTCAAGGCAAAAGAATAATCGACCTCTCATATGTTTGAGCATGTTCACACTAATCTATGTAGACTTACTAGAACTCAAAGTAATCAAGGTGAGAAACACTTCATGTTTCTTATTGATGATTTTACATGTATGACTTGGGTGATGTTTTTGAAGAAAAAATCAAAATCTTTCAACCACTTCAAATAATTTAAATCTTTAATTGAGAATGAAATTGGTTTCAAGATTAAGTTCTTGAGATCAAATTGTAGAGGAAAATTCATGTTAGATAGGTTTATTCATTATTGTGAAGACCATCAAATAAAGAGACATTATTTAGTAGACAAAACTCCATAGCAAAATGAACTAGTTGAGTAGAAAATTAAAATAGTTCAAGAGATGGAGAGGATAATGCTAAATGAACACAAGATACCAAATAATTATTAGAGAGAGGTAGTAGGCACATTAGTGCATATCAAAAATAGAGCATTGTTGAGACTCAACAGTGATAAGACTCCCTATGAGCTATGGAAAGACAAACCAACTACTATTGATTATTTTAGAGTTTTTAGCAGTAGATTCTTCATAAAGAGAAATGATGAAAAATTAGGTAATTTTTAATCTAGAGAAAATAAATGTATATTTCTTGGATAGTATTGCAAAGGTAAAGCTTATAAATGTTATAAAAAAAGAACCAAGAAGATAGTTGAAAGTACAAGTGTAAGGATAGATGAAGAGGTAGCACAAAAAACTAGTGATCTGATAGACACTCTTGAAATCATTGAAGAAGATGATTTTAAAGAATTAGATGAAGATGAGAAGGATCAAAAGGACACCAAGACCCCATCCAAATATTTCTAGAGAAATCATAATGAGAGTGACATCATGAGGAACATAAATGAAGGAGTTTTCACTAAAAGGATGATGGTAAGTGAATTTGAGTAAGTTAATTTTTCTTTGTTATCCAAAATTCAGCCTATAAGTTTTTTAGAGGCTAGACATGATGAGCATTAGGTTAAAACAATGGATAAAGAATTAAGTTAAATAGAAAATAATGATACTTTAGAATTAGTGCCTAGACTAAAAGATCAAAATGTGATAGGAAAAAAATGGGTATACAAAAATAAGTTGAATGAAAATGGTGAAGTCACCAAGATTAAAACAAGGTTAGTATGTAAAGGATAGGCTTATATTGAGGGTATAGATTTTGAATAAACTTTTGCACTAGTGGCAAGGCTAGAGGATATTAAATGTTTCTTACATATGTAGTATTTATAAATTTCAAAGTGTTTCAGATGGATGTAAAGTCTATTTTTCTAAATGGGAATGTAGAATAAGAGGTCTAAATTGAGAATCCTTGGGGATTTCTTCTCTAAAATAAAAATAGCCATGTATGAAAATTGAAGAAAGCACTATATGGATTGAAACAAGCTCCTAGAGCTTGGTATGTAAGGCTTGATAAGTACCTATATGATCAAGGTTTCAAGAGAGATTTTGTTGATAGTAATATCTACATCAAAATAGAAGGTGAGCATTAGTTGATTATTGTGGTATATGTTGATGACATAACATTTGGAAGTAACATTGAAAAAATGACAAAAAAAAATTATGATAATATGCAAAAAGAATTTGAGATGTCTATGCTTGGAGAATTATCATTTTTCTTAAGGTTGCAAATATTTTAGTTAGATAAAGGAATTTTCATATCTCAAAATAAATATGCCAAGGAAATTTTGAAAGAAAAATGTTTTGTGGATTGTGCCCCAGTTGGCACACTAATGGGTATAGGGAACAAGGTAAGGCTGAAGATTCACTTGTTATAGATCAATATTTGTATAAATCTATGATCGGTAGTCTTTTATATTTGATAGAATTAAGGCTAGACATCATGCACGTAGTAGGCATGGTTGTCAGATATCAAGTAGCCCTAAAGGAGAGTCATGTTTATTTGGTAAATATAATATTCACATATGTCAAGGGGACAATGGATTATGGATTGTAGTATCACAAAGATAGAGATTTCACTTTGGTTGCTTATACAAATTTAGATTAGGCAGGTTATTTAGATGATAGAATGAGTATAAGTGGAAGATATTTCTTCCTTAGTGATAGTTTAGTATCATGGCTAAGCAAGAAGTAGAACTTAGTATCACTTTCTACAATTGAAGTAAAATATATTGCAGCAGTGTTGTGTCATATTCAAGTGATTTAGATGAATCAAAATTTAGAAGAAATTAAGGTAAAATATGATGAACCTATCTCTATTTTTATGATATCATAAGTGATATTAATATTTATAAGAATCTAGTGATGCATTCAAGAACTAAACATATTCCTATCAGATATCACTTCTTGAGAGAATAGGTTTTAGATCAGTAGGTTAAGTTAGGATATATTAGTACTATAGAAAAAAATTTAGATATTTTCACAAAGGCACTACCAATGGACACATTTGATTATCTATGAGAGAAGTTGGGAGTAATTTATTTTACTTCCTACCATTAAAGATCAACATCAGTTGAGGGGGAGTTAAGTGTTAGTTCTAGGATAGACCCTTTCTCATTGATGTCAAAGGGAGAGAAGTACAAAAATAGGTACAAGAATAGGTATAGGGAATAGGTAAAGGAATAGTTATAAGATTATTTAGTAAAGGAGAGTTACTGTATATTTTTTAATTAGAAGTATATGTAGGTTTACATGTATAGTACATGTTTTAGGATGTGGTAGTTTCAGTTTGAAGTTGCCATCAATGACAAAGGGGGAGATTGATGGAAATATTTTTATTGATGTCAAAGGTCTAACATATTTGGTGACAAAGGACCCATATAATTTATTGTCTAAAGGTGCTTTTAATGTTCATATTTGGCTAAAGTGTGTTGATATTTATTTAATATTAACTAATATATTTTTGGTTAGATAAAGTTATAAGAGGGCACATGAAGAAGTCAAAGATTTAGGAGGTAAAGACAAAAGAGGGAAAGGATGAATTTTCCCATGAAGGGTCATCTTGAGGAATTCAAAGAGTTACCAAGTGAAGACAAAATAGGAAGGGCACATTTTATCATGAAGGGTCACCTTGAGGAATTCAATAAGTTAGTAAGATAAAGACAAAATGTGAAAGGATGAATTTTCTCATGAAGGGTCATAATGTGACTTTTAAAATGAAAGGATTTAAATGGTCAAAAAAATGTGGCACCATTTTCCATGAGGAGTGAAGGGTCATAAATGGTGGATACCAAAGGTCATTTGAAAAGATATAAAAGGAGGCTTGGGAAATCATTTTAAATATGCAAGAGAGTGCATGGTTTGTAATTATTTTATATAATAAAAGAGGAGAGAAGAGAAAGAGATATAGTATATTTATATCATTTTTTGAGAAAGCAACATTGAGAGATAGTTATGTTTTACATAAGAGGGGTTGGTGCTCATGTGGGTTGGTGCTCACAAATAGTTGTTATGTCAGTGCTCATTAAAGGGGTCGATACTCCTTCAAGTTGGTGCTTGATAACTTTGTAATTTGAGTTTATGCTCATTCATATACTTGAGATTGTTCTCAATGGTTTTTTATACATTGGGTTTCCACATAAAAATATGGTGTCTCTATCTCTCTTGTGTGGTACATGTTATTATTTCAATTTTATTACATATCTTGAATGTATGATTAAGTGGTTAAAGAAAAGATATCAAATTAAGTAAAATATTTAAAAGATAAATGATATACTAATTCACCCTCCCCTATCAATATATGTCATGCTTAAAACTATAGAGGATATCCCAAGTGGCCTGGGGATGGAGTGTAATTATGATATATGAGGGTTAGTTGTTGGATACATGACCATTGGGTTGGAGTGTATGAGTATTTTTAGTATGAGTGTGTGACTAGGTAGTTTGGAGTTTGATATGATGTTCCTCCTACATCATAGGTATGCTTGAGGAGTGCATGGGCACTAGTGAGAGTAGGAGTGTGTTTGAGACCCACTAAGGATAAGTTGAAACCATTATCTTTGGATGAATGAGATATGGTTATAGATATTCCTAGTGTATATGATGTGGGATGTACTGAGGCATATACTTCATGGTGGGCTAGGCATTAGTGGGATCCCTTATATCATGTTGATGAAGTGGATGTTCTTGTGTATAAGGATCTTCAGTTGATCCAGATGATGGGAGGTAAGTGGTGCTTGTATTTAAATTATGCCTATGTTTTTGCTTTAGTTTGATCTGAAAATGTATATTTAATGTACTGTTGTAATTTTTATGTGTGTAGGTGGAGTTGGAGGTGCACAAGATAAGTCACCTACTAGGGTGGAGAGGGGAGATGATGAATTATGGGAAACCATCATTGATTTGACACTCTAAGATCTCACACGGTATGTTATTAATGATGTGGTAGATGAGGGTTTGATAGAATAATTGATGGTTATAGCTAGCATTTATGCTTATTTATTTGATAGTGTTGTTATAGCTATAGTTGCATATGTTAGGGTAGTAGGAAATAGAGATGAGTTGAGAGATAAGTTAGATAGGCATAGGATGCCTCCACCTAATTTTGGCATGGTAAAAATGAAGATTTTAGATGAATATATAGATCATCAGTGGTATTATGCAAAATTCCATGAGGAGTATGTTTAATTATTGGAGTGAGATAGTCAGTACAAGAGGCATGCAAAAAATTGAGGAGGTGTGGGGTCATCGAGTACTAGGTTGGATTATGGGACTAGAAATGGAGGAGAGAGTGAGACTAAGAGTGAGGCCATAAAACACATTCATGGTGATTGTATTTTTATATGATGTACATGTTTTGAAAATTGTTTTATTTACATGGATACTAGTTTGATTTTAGGTTTATGTGTATTTGTGTTATAGATTATAAAATATACTAGTATAGTGATTGTAAGTGGTTGACTTAGAAATAATTGGTCTAGTATTGATTTTAAATTTTCATATGCTTGGTAAAATATTACTTGGTATATGTGTTTTGATTATTTTGATAAGTTTGGTAAGATAACATTTGGGATATGATTTGATTATTCATGATATGTTTAGATGTCATGTTTGATTTGTAATCATATGTAATAGAAAATTTGTTGGTTTTTAATTTGTAAAATTGACTTGGTAAAGTGAATTGGTTTGAAATTTGAAAAAGTAGGATATTGGTAAGGTTTGGATTTAGATAAGTTAGATTTTCTAGGGATGGTTATTTAGAATTAGGAATGTTAGTTGTTAGTAGTGGGAATGTAAGATAACACTATGTGCATATTACATTCCTGAGAGTGGTTGAATAATACAAAGATAATCTAGACCTTTTTCTCCATCATTATCTACTAAGTAGAGGTATATGTGTATTATATCACTATTTGAACCTTGATGGCCAATTGAATAAATAACCATACTGATCATACTATGTAGGAACATATGTTTTATCTAATACTACTTGCTGTGAACTAACTGTAGCTATACATGGAGACTCTTAAAAATGAAACCTAATTAGATGTGAAACTAAAATTGTGTGCTTTGGAGGAGGCTCATCTATTCACAATCATAATGGATTGATACATGAAATAACACCTTATGGCCTCTATTTTGATGCATATGACTGAGCAATAGATCAATATGGAACTATAACATATGATGGGGGTTCATCTAATCTTAACTATAATAGGTTACTACATGAGATAAGACCCTAAAATATTGGTTATAGTGAATATATCTCTAGAACGGTACTATGTTATGGTGTATGTAACTATTTTGGATATGCTACTATATGTGGATTGTTCATGCTATACTAGTTTCCAAACCTTTTGAATAGTTAGAATGGGAGACTTCCTATGAGTCTCTATCCTAGAACCTACATTAATATGATGAGGAGTGACTGATGATTCTTGTGAAGGAATGTCTTGGGATGAATCAATCATAGATGAATGAGGTTTATGGTTCCATGGTGGAGGAGATCTCAGAGCCCTTTATCTAAATGGTATAATGTCATTTTCAACACATGTATTAATGAAATCTTTGAGTCCATAGCTATCATTATCTCTATGCCCATGGATATGATGATAGTTACAAAAGGGCCAATGAGGTTTTTTTTATAGGAAACATGGATCTCATAAATGAGTAGAAGGTAATTTGATTAACCTCATATCTAATAGTGTTGATAATATGAAACATGGGCTATCTCACTTTGAATCAAACTATAGTGGTGACTTGATACTATTATGTATATTGCATATTATAAGTTGTAATCTATAAACTGGCTCTTTGTTCTTAACTAGTTGCTTTTCTAGTTTTTGTCTCTTTTCTTGTTTAGGACATGGTGGATGTTGTATGCTAGGATATGTAGACACTGCTATGAAATCTAGAGTAATTTGATCAACTAAATCTACCTCAATCAATACCAATTTCTTTTCCAAAACTAGAACTATATAGCATAAGTACATGAGAGAAGACTCTATCTCATATAGTAGATGTTTAAGGAGAGGTTGAGGAATCCCCTTAATAAAGATATGTTGAATATCTAGATCTGTTGGTTTGTATATCAATCTTATCATGTGACTCTTGAATCATAAGATCTAATTAGTAACTATGTTTTAAGTATTTTGATGCAAAGTTGTAAGTTTATCATATATAACATGAGGGCCCATGTTTTCTATATAATGTCTAATAAATGCCTCTTCTAAGTCATCATATGTGTGCAAGGATTCAATAGGGAGTAGATGAAAGAACCAACTATATGATTCCCCCATTAATATTTGTTGGAATAACTTGAGTAGAATCAAAGGACTCTCATGAGATGGCAAAGCCTTTTAAAAGGATTGAAGGTGTACACATGGATCTATAGTTCCATCAATGTCAGGTAATGATGGTATCTAGAAATTCTTAGGTAATGAAGCTTTTATGAATGTCTTCAGAAGTGGGTTACCATGTAGATCATTGACATCCATCCTAGACTTATAATCTTTATTTTAAAAGTTAAGGAGATGTACTTGGTGCTGTAATTCACCACTACATGCATCAATGAAATAATCTCCTATGATGTGAATTAGTATCTTGAAGTGGTTCATTTAATATTTGAATTTGATCATTTATTTAGCCATGGGAATGTTACATTTAGAAATTAGATCATAAAGAGGGTATGTGTTCATTGAAACTTTGGAGGAATGGTAACTTGGAACTTACTAGAGGGATGTGAGCTACCATTCTCTTAAGATGAAGAGTGAGAATTGGGTTTTATTGTAGTAGGGGTGGCTTGGGAGATTCATTTGTATCTTTGTGTTTTAGCAAATCACATGATAATTTAGTAGAGGATGTGATATTATTATTATTATTATTATCATGTGCATTATTTAAAATAGAATTATGAATAAAAGTAGAATCAAAATTTTGACATGCATTACATTTGAGAGGAGTGAGATAAGAGGTAGAAGTATGAGATGCATTTTATTCTTTACAATATGCATAATACTAATCATTATTCCATGCATTATCCTAATCTAAATTTTGTTCATTTGAAATAGTAGAATTTGAAGTATCATTTTCGTATTCACTTTCATTCTCATATTCATTTGAATGTTCACTATCATACTCATTATCACTTCCATCATTGCTAGGGAGTGGTGTAAAAGAAGAATTTAATTCCTTTCTAATATGTAGTAAGTTATCATTAGAATTTAAAATATCATGTGTATCTATGTTATCCATGGATGAAGTGTATGCATCTTATTCATTTTTAGTATGAGAAGTAAGAGTAACAAAGTTATCATTTGAGAATTATTTGGATACAGTAAAGTTGAGAGCATGAGATGTCTCAACTGAACTATGCTTTGGTAATTTGATTCTATTGAATTTATATTATTGTATGTTGAACATAGTATTTGTGTGTGTGTGTTCACATGGAAGTAAATGATCACCTATTAGAGGTTTGCTTTGAAGTTCATGACTAATTTGTTCATTTTGTGCTTTGTGCATAGGAAAATGAGGTGAGAAGTATTTTTCACATTTATCAAAAGTATTTTTTTTAGAAGGGACAAAAGATATAGGTTTGAGAGGAGAATATGCATCTAATTTTTCTTCACTATCACTTTAATATGCATGATAATATTCCTCATTGAAATAATATTAATTATCTTCATTATAAATAAAATCATTTTCCACATTTTTAGCTAATGTGTAATTTTGCAAATTTGTCAACTCATTATCATAATTATGTGAAAAATTAATAAATTTGTATATGGGATGAGAGAGAAGTGCCTTAGTGGATACTTTATTTCTTTCACCAAAAATAATATGAAGAAGTACTATTAAGAAAATAAATGCAATAATAACTACTAACATGGAAATTTTGGAAATACTTGTGACTATCTAAGTAATTTACAAAAAAATTGAAATTAATTTCTAAAAATTGCAAGGATAAATCATTTGAAGGTGGAGGACCTAGTTTAGGAATATGGGGTTTTCGGGTTACGGTTTTATAATTTTTGAAATTATGGATATAATTTAAATTGTAAAATTAATTTGAACAAGATAATTACACAAAAATTGATTAAAAAATTAGAAATTTGAAATTAAATTTTTGCACAAAATAAATACTAATTATAAATTTTGAAAATATTTTTGGCACACTAAACATTTTTCAAAAATTTTGAAATTAGTTTCTAAAATGTGTAAGGGAGGGAAACTTGGGGTTTGAGGATCTAGTTTGAAAATTTAGGATTTTGAGATAGGGTTTTAGAATTTTTGAATATTATGGCTATAATTTAAATTCTAAAAGTATGTTTGAATAGAATAATTGCAAAAAAATTTATACAAAAATCATAAATTTATAAACTAATTTTTTCAAAAAATATGAAGGAAAACCCCTAAGGGTACCTAGGGTTTTAAATTTGTTCAAAGTAAGTCAGGTTCATAAAAATGTTTTATTATTTTTGGGAAGCTAGGGTCTAGTTCCTATACAATAAAGCGGTCTGGAGTATGGGGAAAATTATAATAAAATGTAGTAAAATACATGTTTACATAAATTTGATCAAAATTAGTTTACATAAAGGAGAAAGGTATTTTATCTGAAAAAATAAGATAATTCAAAAGATTTAGAGTCTAAAAACATATACACAAGATTAGGGTACTATATATAACCTAGATATATCTTTTAATATATGAAAGGATAGGAGCATGAGAAATAAGACACCCTAGTGTCTAGCATTGTAGTCATAACACAATCATATTATCTTGAAGATATAATCTTTCTAGGTTTTGTTCACCAAGTCTGTATGACCCTGTCTATGAAATATTAAGGGTTGAAAGTGTCTAAATATAACTATAGGTCCTTTTTAATACTAAAAACCCTATATTCACATAAAAACATATAAAAAAACAAATGCATTAAAAGCAAAAGGGAAAAAAATTAGATTAGGGGAAGAATTATCCCATAATTAAGAACCTGTGTTATTCTGATTGCTACCTACATTAACCTTAAAGCTAGGTTCTCAGATTTGATGTAGTTCTCCCTTAGGGAATGTGCATAATCAATGTGTAAAATATATGTAATAATGAATTTTTCTTATGCCCCTCCTTGATCAATCATGAAAGTCTATGTGTGATGCAAATTCTTGAGTTATACTATTGATTGATTCTTAATTACCTATTGTACTAAAGTAGTAAGTGCTAGATATAAAATGCCTTGTGAAGTCCTTTATATAAGAGAATATTTGTTTTATATTTGGGATATTTTATTCACATTTGGATAAAATTATAATACTTAATAAATAAGTGAAGAAAAGGTTAAGACTTATGAAGTGGGAGAAACTAACCATTGGAACCAAATTTTCACTTAGATAATAGTGCTAGAAACTAGACACCATGGGTTTCAGTGATGTAGTCCTATTTAGGCACTAACTTTAAATTGGTTCAGGCCTTAGGGGATAGAATAATCATGGAAATATTAACCTAGGTTGGTAAGGGTTAAGTCTGGAAGGTTATGAATGACTGGGAATGGTCAAAATTGTGTCTAGGGTATGAAGCAAGACAAATGTAAAAAAAAAAAAAAAAACATGGCTGGATGTGAATAAGACTCATACTCTCTAGTTAGAGTATCCTATGAAAGTATTATGAAAATACATGATATGTGTGGTTTATTAACCAATTTAGGGTGTATACACATAGGCACTATGCTATCCAATCCTATAAAGACTATAACATTGGGAATAATTGATGATGTAAAGTATAGACATAGAGATACCTTAGTAATGTAGAAGGTGAATAGAAAAAGCAAGGGAAAATAAATTCGAGACAATGGAAATATTTTTGTCATGATCTTCATAGTCAAGGAGAATATTATAGAAGCTAGGAGCATAAAATAAGTTATGTCTAGAGATGATAGAGGCCTTGAAGACTTAACTCATCAAGAAGAAGTCTGACTCCTAAATCTAGATGTGGATTTAGATCTCATCAAAGATCAACATCAAAAATAAATGGAGCTTCTATAGGAGAAATAGGGGAGTCCCTCAACCATGGGCTGACCAAGATAATCATATTATTTTTTGTGAAGCATTGAAATATTTGAAATAGGGAATATTATTTTTTAAGGAATATGATAGTCTATTAGGATATTGCCTCTAGATAAGTCTAATTTTGAAAAGAAAATGTACTCTTGAAATTTATTAAGAATAATATTTTCCCTTATCATTTGTATAGATATATGTTGTAACTAATTAGTATACTACCTAATCTTTCTATAAAAGTTAGGTATTACCATTTGTAAAAGAGAAATTTTTTAATACTTGGAGCAATTAATATAATCAAGGAATTCTACAAAGATTTTCCATTTTTGATGTGTCAATTGTTAACATAAATTTTTTCTCAATTACTAGTTTTATTTCTTAAATTTGAATAGTTTTTATAATTTTTTGGTTGCTTCTTTAATCATAGGGTTTCTAATTTATGACTATGCTAGATTAGTTGAAGGATTTGGAATTTGCTTCACTTCACTTTTCTTTGTATTCAGATGTGCAAATGTTATTTGATTATATAGTAAATATTTAAAGTAGACCTCATTCCTAATTATGATTCTTTACATCATTATTTCAAATTTTGGTTGGTATACAATAAAATATGAGCTTAGGATATTTTACACTTTATATTGGTTTGAATGCATACTCAGTTGCAATTGGTGCTTTATTATAATGTTTGAGGATAAAACAAGTAATCACTCATTTTATTTCTACCTTACTCTCCTCATTTACCCTTTCTTAAGAAAATCATTGTAGCTTAGAATTCATTGAAAATATCCATCTAGATTAGTTTTTACCTTATGTTTGGATCATAATTCACTAAGCATTAGCATAAATACTAGTATTTCATAAAGAATTAGACCATGATGGTTCCCAACAATCAATTAATATAAATTTGTGTGGATAGTTGAACATTGATTTGTCATTATTTCACCACATGTAACATTAAGTTACCACAACTTTCTATTCATGCATTGAATTCTTATAATTATAAAATGAGAAGTGTTCCTAAACACTAAGGACATATATGGTACACATAGAGGCATCAACAAGTCCCCATTGGTTCTAAAAGGAGGGCCATATTTTTGAATTATTTATATCTTTATTCATATTAGCATGTTTTTAATCTAAGATTGATGATCTATTTGTGTTTTTCAGTAATTCTTTGCTTAGAAGTATAAATATCATTGATATTTGTGGTTTGTGACACATTTTTATGCTTCCTTAGATAAAAAAAACAAGGTTATTTGAGATTTGATGCTTGGTTTTGGTAAATTTAGCTTAAGCTTTGAAGACAGACAGTATTTGAGGTTAGGATGACTTTTTTAATCAAAGATTGGAATATCTTTTATAGATCTAATCTTATTTGAGCTTAAAGTTATAAATATCGATCATATTTGCATAATTAGACACATATTTGAGCTATCTTAGTTAAATATCGACATCATTTATTGTTATTCACTCAATATTTACAAAATGAGCTCAATATGCATGTTTAATCCTTGTTCTTTGTAAACATTAGCCTGATACATCATATTTAAAATAGAATATTCAACCTTAAAGCTAAACATGAGGTTCACAAAAAGTCCAAACACAATAAGGGTAGATGTAAGAGATCCAAATCTTATCCAAATTCACCCCTCTATGGTACCTTTGACTTCCACCATTGGTCAGGTATGGCTCAGTTGGAGACTCTTCCATCAATGTGCTAGGTGTGGTACATGATTTCCCATGCAACCCTAAGAAGTATTTTCCTACATTTAGTCCAACAAGTATAATAACTATTGAATAACAGATAAAGTATTTTAAATCCACCTTAAGGTTTATAATGTTGTGCAAGAGGATGTAACTTGTATGTTATTCCCCTTTACCTTTAAAGATGCTTCTTATGAATGGTTCTTAAACTTGCCTAAGAGTTATACCACTAGCTTAGATGTCTTTATAAATGTTTTTATAAACCAATTTGGTATTATTATCAATCATTATGTTATTTATGACCAATTAACCACCATTATAAGGGATGTAAATGAGCCCATAAGGTCCTTTAATGCTAGATTTTAGAAAAGTATAGTAAGACCATAGAACCCTATAATCATGATGATGTCTTACCTTTAGAAATATATAAGAATGTAGTAGATCCTATGACCTTTGTGTTCTTGAAAAGGTCTCAGCCAATTATACCTTCATTATCCAAGGCCTATTCTAAGGCAATGAGCATCAATAACCAAATGCAACCCCAAGGACAATGGCTTACTTTGTTCCAAGCATTAACCCACATATGCCCACTCTAAAAATATTTTTCAAATAACAACCAAAATATCCCATCCTTAAATCAACTTGTGAACATCAACCAATTACCTTTGAGTCATGTTGCTCCTGATTAGAACCTTGGTTTTTAAAGTCATCATGCCACTAATGGCATTAATTCAAATTATTAACAAGATTTATTACCAGCTAGTGGTGCTAATAATAACTAGGTATGTAATTCTAAAATTCCTAAAAATGAGAATGAGTATATGTTAAAAATGGTCCAAAAGTTGAGCATTGATTTTATTTAGCTATAAAAATAAGTTGGAAATACTGCTAATATTTTTGGCATAAACTTCTCATTTCAAAGGTTTAATAGGCCAAGTAATATATTTTTCCAATGATATCTTTCATAATAATAATAATAATAATAATAATGATGATTCATCTTCTATAAATAAGACCATGTACATTAACCTTATTGATATTTCATTACCTGATTATTATAGAGAGCATTATATAGTAAAGCATGATGAAATTAACTACATTGAGTTTTACAAGTCTTTTGAGGCTATCTAGGAAAAATTAGATACTTTTAAAGTGGTACCTAACAAGGATAATGGTGTAGGTACTTCTGGATCCAAGTCATTTTATCAAACCTTCATGGTGGAGACTTTTGATTTCCCCTTTCAAGACGAAAATGAACTTGATGATATCCCTAAAGAGATCTATGTCTTCCAACAATTCTTGAATAAAATTTATCCCTTAAGGAATAGTGATTAGAGGTAGCCATTGACTACCTCAATGCCTCCAAATAACTTTGAGACTCCTCTAGACACTAATTCAAGAAATAATCCTGAGCCACCTAAAGGGATTACTCCTAAACCTAATATTGATATCCCTAGTTCTTCTAATAAAACTAGATATAATATATTTGAGGATATGAAGAAGATAAAGGATAATATTACATTACATTAACTAACATAGATCATAGAGAAAATATACCTTCTATTAGAGTCATTTTCAAATAATTCCAATAAGCCCTCCAAGGCTAACCATGCTAATATGACTGTACACAAGGCTAAGGTAGAATCTCCTCCTTTCTTGCTCACTATCAAGATGTTTGGTAAGAAATTACATAATTATTTGTTGCATTATGGTGCATCTACCACTATCATGCCTATAGGTATATGTAAACAACTTGGCTTAACACCTATAAAGTCTAATAGGGTTGTCACCTAATTAGAAAAATATAGAGTTAAGGTTATTGGAGAGTTATTAAATTTGCATATGCAATTAGTCTCTAAACCTAGTGTTTAAAAAATTATTAATATTCAAGATGTTGATATACTTGATGTTTATGGAATTTTATTAAGGAGTGGAACAAGTCTCTAAATTATTACATGTCCATAGATTGCTCACATGTGTGGATACCTTTGAATGGAGATCCTAATTAGATTAAGGTTGAGAGAGAGCTAAGGATGAAACACATGATCCTTGAGTATAATGATATGAATGAGAGGTTCAACATAATTGACTCAGACTTAGGGATTTTCACCCTAGAGATTGATAATGTATGTGATCTCAAGAGTGCTCATGTTATTTTTGGACTATGGAAATTGCATTTTGATGATGCTAAGTGTAAGGCTAGATCTAGAGTAGGCATTGTCCTTACTAACCCTATTGGTAAGAAATACCATGCTTCCTATATATTCCAATTCCATTCTAATAATAATCTTACCAAATATGAGGCTCTAATCCTAGGTTTTCAATTTTATATAAATAATAAAGTAAATTATCTACTAGTTTATGGGGATTCAGAACTAGTGGTCAACCAAGTAAGAAGAAAATACCAATACAAGTTCTCATACCATAAGAGGTATAAGTTCAACATATGGGATCTAATTAAGTCCTTTGATTATTTTAGCATTTTTTCCATCCTAATATAAGAGAACCAAGCTACTAATGACTTGGAATCTACTATAGCCAACCTCATACCCAACCAAGATTCCCCTAATTTCAACATCGATTTGATCTCTTGTCCTTTAGTTTCTGATAATGTTAATCATTTTTAAGTCTTCAATGATCATCAAGAGATATTAAATTTCATGACCATTATGGAGAATTTGACACTAATATTATTGGTGATAATAATGAAAATGCATCTGAGGATAAGTTTGATGGTAAAGTCATTCAGTTGAATGACAAAAAGATCTCTGATGGGATGATTACTTTAGAGAGACTTTTTTATTAAGAAAAATTTGCTGACTTTTTTAAGATCCCTAAGATAGGTGGGAAAGACTATAATGTTTTTAATCTTTATCTCCAAGATCAGTACTAGCTATTAAATGTTGGAAAATTCTACATAAACATTAAGAACAAGAAGGGCAATGAGCTCCTTACCCAATACAGGGATGTTATAACATGGTCTTATGATGACACAAAGATATTTTATCCAAGGGTCATAACTCACACCATCCCTCTTAAAGAAATTTTTAAACCATTTAAGAAGAAACAAAGGCTTTTAAACCATATCTTAGAACCAATGATCTTCAAGGAAGTTAAGAGACTACTATAATCTAGGATAGTCTTCCCCATCAGGAATTCTACCTAGGTGGCTCATGTGGTGCCATTCAGGAAGAAGAATGGTAAAATTAGGCTTTGTATTAACTTTAAAAAATTAAACAAAGCATATAAAAAAGATAAATATACTCTTCCTTTTCTTGACAAGGTTATACAAGTTGTTTTAGTTTCAGCCATGATGTCTTTTCTTGATGGCTTTTTAGGTTTTAACCAGGTGTTGGTTGACAAAAAAGATAGGATGAAGATAGTTTTCACCACAAAGTGGGGAGCCTTTTATTACATAATTATTACCTTTGGAATAATAAACACATGATATAAATTTGAAAGGACCATGGACTATGCCTTCTAAGGTTTAATATGAAAATGAATCACTCTATATATAGATGATGTAATAGTTTTTTTCTAAAAATAGGGAAGATCACTTTATGCATTTATAGCAAGTGTTTGAGAGATGCAGAAGGTATGGGATCTCCTTAAACCATAATAAAAGTATATTTTTTTTATAGAATGAAAATTCATGGTTCATGTCATAACCAAATATGGGATCTCTATAGATCCTGAAAGAGTGTAGTCCATATCTAGAATATAGCCTCCAAATATTAGAAAAGAGATAAAATCAATCTTTGGTAAGATAAAAATTTTAATGAAATTCATTTCTAGATTTTTAGTGATTATCAATCCATTAAATGACATGCTAAATAAGGATGCCAAGGTCTCATGAAATGAATAATCTAGAAAGGCATTTAGTGACATAAAAAAGGCCATTAGTCAGCCTCTAGTCTAGATAAGTCTTAACTTTTAAAAGGACTTCTACCTCTACTCTTTTCCCTTTGATCACACTATGGTTGTAGTTTTAACTTAGAATATTTATGGGTTTGATCACCTAATATATTTTATGAGCACTAATTTCAATAATGTTGAGTTAAACTATTCATTGATTGATAAAAACTCATATGCATTAGTTAAGGTAGTTAAGAAATTTAGGCATTATATGCTTAGAAATAAAGTCCATGTTATCTTACTTGACCCTACCACAAATCTTATGTAATTCCAAAATGATATGGGAGAACATAGAGGTATGTGGATGTCAATTTTGTATGAGTATGACTTAGAGATAAAAATAGAAAAAATGGTAAGGTGCCAAGGTCTGATCTAAATGATTGCTAATACTAGCCCTAGGTTAAGTATTATGCAATTTGATTAGTAAAACTTTCAAGATAGTGAGTGGTATGATACAATTATAGATTTACTAATTAATGATACTTGTCTTGAAAGATTATCTAGGGAGCAAAAGAGGGCCATGAGATTGAAGGCAACCCATTATCTGATCAAGAATGGGATCTTGTATAGAAGAAATTTTGAAGGAATTTACTTGAGATGTGTCTCAAAATAAGAATCCACCCAAATCCTGAGCACCTTCTATGAAAATATGGGTAGTGGACATCCATCTGAGAGAACCATAATCTATAAAATTTTTAGAGATAACTATTATTGGCAACTATTTTTTAAGATTCTCACAAACATGTGAGGAAATGTCACTCATGTTAAGTATTTAACACCAAAGAGCCAAAGGAAAAAATGCATATGTAACCAACCATGGTTGATAAACCCTTCTCTTAATGGGGGTTAGACTTTGTTGGGATCATCAACCCCAATTCATCTGAAGGTCAAAAGTGTGTCCCAACTATCACACATTATTAAACAAGGTGGACTAAAGATGCAACCACTAAACAATGTAAGATTGAGGAAGTGATTAACTTCTTGGAGGAGAACATTTGTACAAGATTTGAAACCCTAGTCTCTTTAGTATGTGATAATGGATTTGCATTTATATCCATGGAAATAACTAAATGGGCTTATGATAATGGAATTTATCTCAAGTTTTCATCTAACCATTAACCCCAAGGGAATGGAGACTCTGAGTATACAAACAAAAACCTAATGAAGGAAATCAAAAATTATATTGAAGATAAACCTAGGACTTGGAAAAAGTTGCTTAAGTATGCATTCTAGTTAGATAGGAGAAGAATTAAACAAACTTTGAAGTCATCACCTTTTTTGTTGGTGTATGGCTAGGAACCAATTTCTCCTATCACTCTTAAGTTGTTGACATACAAATTCATGTAGAAATATATGGAAGAGGGTCAAGAGTTATCAAACTCAAACTTGTTGGACAACATTTCAATGGATGATGCAAGAGAGAAAGCCTTTGTTGATTTTAACAGGCACTAGACCATAGTGAAAAGGTGGTTTGATAAAAGTTCAAAGATAAAAGTATTAAAAAAATGAGACTTGGTCATCTTATGGGAGAAAACATTTGGAATAAAGGGGAAGCATCAAAAATTCGCACCATTATGACTTGGTCCTTATCAAATAGTAGAGACACCTAGGAATAACACCTTCAAGTTAAGAGACCTTCAAGGGGAAAAGTTCACATTGCCCACCAATAGGAAATATCTCAAGCACTACTTTGTTGCTACTCCACCTAGGGTTTTCATGAAATAAGCTCTATAAGATGATTATACATAATTTAGGTAGGCTATTTTGTTTCTTTTAGTTTCTTAACTTACTGTCCATTTTTTGTATATAAGCTTGTGTATATTTGTTTATTATATTTCCTTGTTTTTTTTGCTTTCTATTTCTTACTTGTTTCTTATTTCTTGGTTCCTTATTTTGCAATAAGTCCTCTTGGATAATATTGAGCTCAAAGATAGGAAATTTTCTTGAAAATTCCCAAAATTCAAAAATGTAGGTGTGTACCTCATACATATGATGACTATAGTTTTGAAATATAAGCCTAATATTGTAATGTGAATAAACTAGTAAAGACTAATAGAAGAAGCCAACTATTTCATTAGAACTTTAGACATTGAATGGACCTCTAATTAGTTTTAAGAAGATTTTAACTTGTAGGATTATAGCTTAAACTATCATGGTATAGCCATATTAACACTTAATCAACATCCTTGCTTGGGATAAGGGTTGCACCCATAGGCGATTCTCTAAAATTTAAACACTTGACCAAATCCTAAAACCTAGATAGCCTAGTTCCTAGCCTTAATGAAAGCATAAAGGTCTAAAAAAAATTTAAAAAATGAGGATTTAATGTAAAATCAAAATCTTTGCAAGCATAGGTGATTATGGTAATCTCCACCGAGGCTATGGATGCCCAGCTATAAATGGAGCAAGGCCTTGAGTGGATCCAAAGGCATCTAAGCTAGGACTATAGATGCCTGGCTAGTAGTAGAGTAATGCCTAAACCTTACCTAAACTAAAATCATGGTTGTTAATGATTATCTGAGCATGCTCGAAGTCAGTGCCAATGATTAAGGATTTGAAACCTAGAAGTTCTCTCCTAAATCCCATGGAAAATAGTAAGTGGAATTAAAGAACACACACAATATGGCTATGTCTTAATGTTTGATCTCAATTTTGAAATTAAATGGTTTGTTTCAACCATAAAATGATCTAGATAATGGCATGAATCAAATGGAGTGGATGACTTAGTTGTTTATCTAAACTAGAGCCTTTAGGTTATAATATATTGCTATGTTTCCCAAGAAGTTTCTATTTTTTGAGGTCAACATACTCCCATATTTTTGAAAATTGGGACCCTTGAGATGTTTTAAAACTTAATCCTACAAGCATGGCATGTTTTGGATGTTATTTAGAATTTGAAGATCATCCACTCTGTCAAATTTGGGTACTGATTTATGGTTTATTTTAAACTTACCTAACTTTGTTAATGATTGGTATTCATGTATTAAAGATACAAGTTTTATGGAGTACTTAATGATGGATCTCTATTCTAAAAATCCAGTGTAAACCCTTGGTTTAAATTCAAATTTGGTGGGAGCATTTGGTGGGAGCAATCAAAAATGTTTTAGAATTAAGCCTAAATTTTTATGTTAAGGATTGGTCATGTTTTTTAACACAACAAAACCTTATCGAAAAATTATGCTCGGTCCCCTTTTATTTTTATGTTTTGTTCCTTTTTATTTCTAAACTATGGTCTAAATTTTATGAATGGTAGGGTCCCCTTTTATTTTAGCATGATCTACCTTGTCATAACTTTAGCCTAAATCTTAACCCTAAGGCCCCATTCATATTTATTAACATGAGCAAGGCATTATTCTTAATTCTTTAGCTTAGGTTTTTATCTCCCAAACCTAATTTTTACACTAGCTTGGTCCCTCTATTAACATCTTAGCCTAAAGTTTTAATCCTAAGGCCCTAACATGTTTATTAATATGAATGGAACCTTATCTTTAACACTCTATCATATGTATTTATTATACCATAGGTCCTAACTTAAATTTTGTGCATCTTTTTAGATCCAATGTCACACACTTCATCACAAGGCTTGATATAATAGAGTGAGGGAGACCCAAGTATTAGCTTCAAAGGCAAGAAATTCTTAGGATCTAGTGGTTCACAATTCCTTGAAATTGAGAATTAGATAGTGCAAGGAAATACTAATAAAATCTATCATCTAATCTTCAGTACAAATAATGTTTGAGATCTCAAATCCTAATCAATGGTTCTCACTTCATCATAGACCAAAGATCAGATGGAGTGAAGATAGCATAGAAAATTTAAAATCTCAAGAGCTCTATGGTGTTTCCACATGGCATTCCCACCTTCAACGGTTAAAAGTAAAGGGGACTACCTAAAAAAAGTAACCAATCACAAGTAAGATCCTATATCATGATCTTATGTCTCTTGCTTACTCAAAATACCTTGATCTAATGGAGTTCATTGAGTCCAAGATCCTCAGAAGGCCCATAGAGGTGCCATGTGACACTCTCACATTGGGTCATGGTATTTATATGGGCTTAAATTTGACATTCATGTGACCATCATTTGATGTCTACAAGGATTTATTTGACATCTGCATGACTGTTAACTTTGAGCCAATCAAATTAAAAACTTCACTAGCTTAAAATTGGCATTTGTAAAACCATCATTTGATGTCTGTGAGACCATTAAATTTAATCTTATAAACTATATTTTTCTCAAGACTAAAATACACTCTAAAATGTTACTAGAAAGCTCATGAACTACCTTGTGGACTAATGGAAGCCCTCAAAAGATGTTCAAACACTAGAAATATTCAATTTAAAAATGTTGAAATGGTCTTATAGTCTAAAGTTATTCAAAATATCTTAAGGTCCCCATGCCATAAACCTTAGGCTAGAGACTTATACTGAGTCTTACTTTGAAAGGGTATTTATGACATAAAACTTAGCTTAGATGCTTTTAAACAAAGGTTTTAATGTGTTTGTTAATATAGTAAAACACTATTTGGCACTTGACCATTATACCATTCTAACCCCTTTTGAGCATGTTATATAGATCTAACATGAATATTTTAGCCTAAATTTTACATTGTGGCATAGTGTAATCTTTGACCTAAAACATTTTACCTTGGTCCCCATTGTATGAACCCAAAAAAATAAAAAATTTAGCCTAAATTTTATTTCATGTTTAATTAACACAAAATAAACCTTAACCTAAGATGTCTAAACCTATGTCCCTACCTTAATAATGTGATAACTTAAAGATCATGCATCTTTAGAGATCTATGACTTTCAATTCATCATGGGAGGATGATCTAATGACATGAGGACACTAAAGAATTTTCAATGAAGCCCCAAGAGCCTATAAGATTGATGAATGGTAAAAGAAAATTCAAAATAGAATTGACAAAAGATCTAATGGTTCATGCTTCATCATGCTCCTTAATCCAATAGTGTGAAAGCACCTATTACTTCTTAAAAGAACTTGAAAGTCCCATGGAGGTGCCAAGTGGCATAACCATAGGGCACTAGTACCAATGAGTGAATAACAAATGAGGCCTTGAATCGTGTTCAATGGTTGATGCTAATCTAAGATCTTGATCTAATGGTGTAAATAAAATGGGTCATTTCTAAATGCCAACAACTAGTGATCAAAAGGCATTTACAAAAAATGATATGAAGGGTTCTAGATTGATACCACATGTGTACTAGGAAATTAGAAAATGACAAAAGATGAGATCTTATGTGCCTCAAAATACAAAAGTATAAAGGTAAAGGTCCAAATCAAATACAAATCATGTATTAGCCAATATCCAAATGATCTACCACCATTAAAGCTTTGAAGCCCTACATTTGTATAAAAGGACCCAAAGTAAACTTGAATTGGTTACCAATGAATTAAAAAGAACCTTAATTGTGTTTCTTAGAATGAGAGAGCTAACTAGATACCATTTTCAATCCAAATATGAAGAATTTTCAAGAACAAAAGATATGGTAGCCTAAAGATAATAATTAAGAGATGAGACAAAATTGTACCTATCTATAGATGATGAAGGAAAAGGTTTCAAGGATATGGAACTAGATGTTATGACCTTGAACAATGGAAATAAGAATTGATATGAACTCTTCCTCACCATAGAGGAGATAAAACCCATTATCAAGGATTAGTAGAGGATTGACATGATAATTATAAATCACTATGACTTGGTTATGGTTTAACTAGTCAGTCTCCACCATGAAGTAGCCAAACCAGAGGTACTTCATTGCATTGATGTCCTTACTCCAATTTTCATTGAGTATAGAATTTATGTTGATTATATCATTCATGAGTGTAGCTTGAGGAAAGATTCCTACATTGCCTCATTTACCTTTAAATCATACCATAATTTGCCTAAACACCATGTGGATTTATACACATTCAAAGGATGGACCACTGAATATGACCTAGAAACCATCCTCAGACAATGGTTGCTCTAAGGAAACCATGTCTTTTGGGACTTTGAGGGAAAGATCCCTATTGTTCAATTCAAGGAAGGGATTAAGGTTATCATGAACTTATTAAATAGATTATTTATATCCCCTATCACCACTTATGTCAACAAAACTTGGGTGTACTTTATGTATTTCATGGTGGAAAAGAAGCTTACTCCACCAATTAGAGATATGATTAATGTCTTCCTAATGAAGCAATTCACTACAATCAAAAGGAAGACAAGAAAATATTTTTACATGATTTACTACTTGTTGGATGCCTTATTGGATTCCACCAAGATCCCTAGCATAAATAACTATTCCCCTTAAGGGAGAACCACCATCTCCCACCATTACTCCAAACTACACATACTCAAATATAAGCACCATATGTGATTCACATGTGAATTTATCTATCATGCATTGGTGAAGACCATCATGGGGATTCACATGTCTAGGGTTCCACTTTTGATAAAGAAGTACATAGAGTTGATGGGTGATATTTGGTTTTATCCATATTACATAGTTATTATAATCAAGGTAATTCTAACCCAACCCTATAGATTACCAATCTACATTCCTTATAAGATAGTAGAACAAGAAATTACATCCCAAATCCTTCATGGTGTTGATGGAATTTTCAAGTAAAAAATAAAGGGTCTTCTTTATCCCTTTCCTTTGACCATAGGAAGAATAATTATATAAGATTAGAAGTAGGTGGACACCATTTCTAGGTATAGGGAATCTTTTGGGTTTCAACTAGATGATCTTAGATAATGGGATCCTAAGAATTTATTTGGCCCACATTTGAAGAAAAATTAGCTACTAAAACCAATATATGATCATGAACTAGGCCCTCATGACACTTTGTACATAAATGCTAAAAAACTTGATGAATTTTTGCCTAGGTTTAAGGGGACCAACCTCAATCTTATGCATAGACTTACCAGTGAAATCAAACCAATAGGGGACATATGGAAGATGCATCCCCTTTAATACCATTTGTTGCTTGGCCTTTCTAGGCCAACTTAGGATGAACCTCAGATGGAACTCCCACATCCCCAAGCACAAAACATACAAGGAATTGGTAAAGAATTTTTTTAAGAAAGACCTAGAGAGGGATCTTCATCCTTAGTCATACCCTAAATGCCAACATCTCTAGTGGATTAATTAGTCATGATAGCCTTGGAGACAGATGAAATAGTAGAAGGTTTCCTCAAGGATCTTGTTGAATCATATGGCTTTTATGAAGAAGAAACATGCATTGAATAAACTCAATTTAAAATAGAGAAAGCTAAGAAAGAGAAAGGGATGGAAATATCCCTTGATATAGTCCTAGTGGCATAGCCAAAAATGAGTAAGGTGGAGATGAAATTGGTCTTTGTTAGACCAAGGAAAAAGCCATGGTTGATTCTCACTCATCCTACCAATGATATCAATGAAGATTTCCCCATCCATGGACCAATCATCCATGATTAGTTCCTTTATGGAAATATAAAAATATCCCTTCCTAGTTAAAATATTGGGCTATGACCCAATCTATCAATGTGGATTTTCAAGAAGAAATTAAGCCATGGATCAAGGCTTAAATTAAGGAATAGGAAGAAATAGGAATTATGGCCACTGTAGGGCTAGAGAGTAAGAAATTGGATGCTCTTAGAGCATCAAGCAGTACTAGAGTTGAGGTCATACATCCTCTAACATATATAGAGCTAGTTACTATAGTACAGTTCAATGCAGAGATAGTTGGATTGGAAATAATAACTAAAAGGAAGGTCATGGTGGGAACCAAGGAGTTTACTCTCTAAAAGGTTAAGCCTTTTACTGGTTTAACCCCAATTTAAGGAAAACCACTCGGTTAGTTCCCTTCTATGAGGAAGATGTTGAGAGCCTACTAAAGGCCCATTGAACTCAGGCCAAAGCTAGGATAAGAGGAATGAAGTAAAGGATTCAAAATTTAGAAAGGGAAAAAGAGAACATAGAGACACAAGTCATTTTATCAGTGCCTGATGCCATCATATATATGTTAGAAGCTTCATTCTTTGATATGTTTGATTCTTTATAATCAATAAAACTAAGGCAAGATGTCTTAAGACAATAAGGTGAGGTGGCTAGATAATTAATAATAGAGTGGCAAGGAGAAGAGACCAAAATAAGGGACCACATTAGAATTTTTATTAGGGAGAGAATACATAAATTCAAAACCATTATCCTAGCCCACCTGAATGTCATATTGGGAGTAGTGGTGGATAAGGTCAGAGTCCAAGTGCATGGGAAAATAAGTTGGATATAATTCTAGATGATGAGAAGGAATTGATTGCTAGAATTGAACAACTCATAGGAACTATGATAGACAATCCTAAAAAGAATACAACATTGGGAATAATTGATGATGCAAAGTATAGACATAGAGTTACCTTAGTAATGAAGGAGGTGAAGAGCAAAAGCAAGGGAAAGTCAAAAAGAGACAATGGCAAGATTTTGGGTATGATCTTCATAGTCGAAGAAAAGATTATAGATAAGGAATAATTATACCTACTAAATATAGTCATGGATTTATAGATCATGAAAAATCAACATTAGAAAGCAATAGAGTTTTCATAGGAGCAATAGGGGAGTCCCTCAGCCATGGGCCCACCAAGCTGATAAAATTCCCTTTCATGAAGAATTGTAATATTTGAAATAGGGAATATTATTTTGTAAGGAATATGATAGTCTATTATCCTATTTCCTCTAGGTCAATCTAATTTTCAAAATAAAATTCACTCTATAACTTTCTTAAGAAGGATAGTTATCCATATCTTTTATATGCTTGTATATTGTAATTGATCGATATATTGCCTAATATTTCTATTAAAGGTAGGTATTACCATTTTTAAAATATAGATAAATTTGATAAAATTTTGTATAATTTGAGAAATTAATATAATAAAGGAATTTTTCAAATATTTTCCATATTTTATGTGTCAATTGTTAACATAACTTTCCTCTCAATTGCTAGTTTTATGTCTTAAATTTGAATAGTTTCTTTGAATTTTGGGTTTCATATTTAATCACAACATTTTTAATTTATGCCTATGCTATATTAGTTGAAGGATCTAGAATTTTATTCACTTTATTTTTCTCTGTATTCAAATATGCAAATGCTATTTGATTAAAGTAGTAAATATTTAAAGTAAACCTGGTCCTACATGTGCTTTTTTACATCATTACTTCTAAGTTTGCCTAGTATATAGTTAAATTTGAGCTTAGGATATTTTAAAATTTATATTGGTTTTAATGAATTATCAATTGTAATTGGTGATTTGTCATAATTTTTGAGTCTAAAACAAGCAATCACTCATTTTATTTCTACCTTACTCTCCTCATTTGCCCTTTTTTAACCAGATCACTATAGCTTAGACTTCATTAAAAATATCCATCTAGATTAGTTTGTAGCTTATGTTTACATCATAATTCACTAAGCATTAGCATATGTACTATCATTTCATATATAATTAGATCATGGTGGATCCCAACCATCAATTAACATAAATTTATGTGGACAGTTGAACATTATTTTGTCGCTATTTTACCATAGGTAGCATCAAGTTGTCATAACCTGTTACTCGTGATATAAATTCCTAGAATTCTAAAATGAGAAGTGGTATTGAACACTAAGGAAATTTTTGGTACACATAGAGGCATAATTAGGTCCATGTTATAGAGTCTTAAGGAGAATTTGAGATATATGAGGGGTGAGGATTTGTGTTAACTCATTGTATAAAGGAGACCATTTTCCTATATATTATAGTCTTGTATGATGAATAAACAACCTAAATGAATTGATTTTTAGATAATTATATTTGTGTTAATTATATTAAGAATTTTAGGTTTATATAATTTGAACTAGAGTCATTATTTTCATGTTCTTAACATTATTTTTATATTGTGTGTCAATAGTATCATTGTCTCAAGAGGTTAATGAAACCCACATTCACTATCATGTACCTATAGTAAATCTATCATATCCTTCTCATGAAAAATTCATCTAAGTAAATATACATGAAATGATAATTTTAATAAATATCCAAAAATTATAACTTAAATCATTTCTTCACATTATAATTTGCATTTGCATTTTTCATTTCATGTTTCATGTTTTAGGATTGATGGCTTATATAAAAAATTATATATGTTATTTTACCATTATAAATTAACTATTTTATGACTAATTAAAAGTACTTTTAAGTAATTTATATCCATCGTAGTAATTAATGAATGTTATAGTTATCATATAGTGAAAATTTCATGATAATAATTGATGTCAGTAGGAATCATAAACGTTACATTAGCCATTGAATCATAATTTTGATTATCTTTGTGATGTATAATTTTAATTGATAAGGGATCAAAGAATATATATATAATCATTGTACCATTTTATTTCACATGATTAATCCATTTTTTGATAAATATCTAAAACTTGATTAATCACTAGTTGAGAATCTCCATATACTTGAAGAGATTCTATTTGTATTGTGCATGTTATACATAGTCTAAGTATCAATGAATCATATTATTATACATTATTTTTACATAAAAATTTTAGTTTATATGGAGATTTAATTAGTTGACCTTGAGGATTAATGAAAATTATACTAGCTCCAATGCTTATGGTGCACTTGGATTAGCTAAAATACATGGTCCAAGTATCTTCATAGATATTATATGAAGCATAATCATAATAGAACCCATAATTTAATGGTAATGTGTTTATTAATAGAGCTAAAAATATTTCACTTATAAGGACTTGATGTTTTATAGATTTTTGAGATATGAATTTTAAATTGAACTCCATGAGTAACATTATCCATTTTTATATGAATCTTGATTTATTTTTACATGAGAAATTCTAGTAGATCCACCTTTATGATAATGTGTGTATCATTATTTAAAATATAGTATTTAAGTTTTTGTTCTAGTGATAAATATAAATTTTACATAAAATTTTATATTCTCTTATATTCCATTAATGTATGATTGATATAATATATGGTATGTTATTTGTGATCATCATCATATTATTCTAATAAATCCCTTAAGGCATGATTTGTAGTAGATATTATAATATAAAAGGTTTATCCAATGTTGGAGGCATGAGAATAGATAAATTAAAGATGTATTATTTTTTTTCCCAGCAAATATTTTTTGAAAGTCACATCCCATTCCAACTTGGTATTTTTCATTAATAATCATGTAAAAGGTTGTGTCTTATTTACTAAGGAAAAAAAATTGACTTATGTATAACATTGTAGCTAATAATTTATAAATACTAAGATAAATCATTATAGATAATAATTAATTCCTAATGTTTTGTAAGGAATAAACTATTTATAATGCCTCTCTCTATGGTTGAGTATTAGATATCCACCTTTTATAATTTTATTCTATTAAATTATATTTTATGGTCCATGTGACATAAAATTTAGGTTAACACTCAACCCATGGATAGTCATAATGTATATAGGTGGACATGGAATGGAAACTTCTAATATTGGAACTCTCAGATTGGCATATTATGAAATTTGTTGTTTTAGTGTATAAAATGTATTATGCAATTATATTTTTCATTATTATTATTTTTAAATATATCAATTAATTCATTTATTGATTATATAATTCTTATAAACTATTGATGATATAATTTATACCCTAGAACTATTTTAACATAGTTTTACATATTTGATGGAGTTAAGTTAGTTATTATGGTGGTGTTTAAGAGGTCTACTATAAGTCATTATCTACATATTATGTTTTCTAAGTATTGTACCTTTTTATGTAAAAAGTATGTATTTATTGAAGTTAAGTGTTATATTTATGTGTATGTATGTATCAAATTATCATTTGCATTGGTAACAAATTCATATGTTTTTTTGACTTAAACATGGTCGAAGGTTATGTATTATTAAATGCCCCAGCTATAGGTTTTCAACTAAAATGCCCGTATTTGGGCATCTAATGGTGTACAAGCCTTTTGAGCTTAGTTATATTGTTCATGATGTTAGTATTTACTTTGAAATATGGAGTAAAAAAAGTACTAGATGATGATGTTGAAGAAGTTTAATGTATTTGGGACTTTGTGGACATTTGATGGGATGTGATCTTTTAAATGATTTTAGACATTTCATTCATTAATGTATACTTTTAGGAACTGGTTGATGAACTTTCTAATGGAATTTATCATGATAAAAAATAATATCACATGTGATTTTTTTAGCACAAGGCATAAAAATATACATGAATGAACCCCAATCTATAGAAAAATATTATTAATATTATAATATTGTATAATTTTAATCTAATGATGACTATAAAATTCATATATGAACATATATACCTCTCTAATTGTCACATTTTTAACACATATGATGTAAAGAGTGTTTGGAAATGGTCAAACACACATGATTTATTTATATATTTATATCTAACCATATCCCTATTTTACATGTATATTTCTTATAAATCTAGATTGGGATAATCCACTCTAAATATTAAACTAATGTTATTATCACTATTTATAACATTTATCTAACTCTTTCACATTTATTTTAACATTTAGATTTGACATATATTATTTCTTTTTTATCAAATTGGCATCCTACTTTTTCTATCTTTTCAACTTTTTATAACCTTTTCATTGATTTGTTATAATTATATGAATGTTATATGGAAAAAGTCAATATATTATTTTAATAACTCTAATATTTTGTGCACTTCCTCCTTTCTATAATAATTTCTTATTTTTTTTATTTTAGCATCCATTTTATATGATACATTATCTTATCTTAATTTTAAGTATTAATAAATGTATTGTGATTTATCCTCATCTATTTTTACTTATATTTATTATATTTATATATATATATATATATATTGGATACCTTACTTCTTCTTTTGATTTTTATTCTCCTTTGGTTTTAATCATACACTATATCATATTTTTTCAATTTTAATTATATTTTTAAAAAACATTATACCCTACCTTTTCATATATCTAATGGATTTTATTTCATTAATATTTCCTATTCCATCCATTTTTTCCCTCACTCTACTAAATTGACTCACTTATTTTTATATATGAGTAAAAATAAATGAGAATGTTTTTCTAAAGACTCTACATATCCCCTTATAAAGATTCAAGAAAGAAGCCTAAACAAAACTATTTTTTGATTCATCCTAATACTCGGTTCTTTTTCTCATTTTCATATTATTGAACCATGTTATAAATAATGTCTATAATTTGTATTAAAAATAATTTACCTATAATCTCTTATCATTATCCCCTATCAATTCCAAGTGTACCATATAATTTACCTAAATTATGCTTCATTATTCACATACCATGTTCTTAAAAACATATTTAGCACTTGAAACATGGTGATTTTAACTTTATGACATCCCCATTACATTCATATATTTATAATTAGTATGTAATTGACCATTTAAAACCTTATTAATTTGAGAACACTTATGCCATCTAGGCTAAAAACTCGTCAACATCTCCATTGTTGATAAATTTAGGCAACTTCGTATGTGAATCTCCTTGCAAAATTAAAGAGAGCATTTTTTGAATTTTCATATCATTTTTATTTTTTAGTGTCCCTTATGGGGTTAATAAACCTTTTAATTTTACATGGAAACTTCCACATTCAATTTTATAGCTCTTTCCATATCTAGGATTTTATATCTTTATAAATTGGATAATAACTTCTCATATTCAAATCTGATATATCCATCATAATTTGTTTAATAATACATGTTTAGATAAATTATTTATATTATATAATATACTTCCATATGATTTGATCTCCCCATCATAGTTTATTTAATAATATATGTTTAGATATATTATTTTTATTATATAATATATTCCTCATATGGCATCATACTTAGTCTCTTATTTTTCTGACCATATAGATTAAGTCAAAACTTTCACCATGTCTATTTTTAGTGGTATATGTGTAACTATTTAACTTTATTTCAAATTAATTTATTCATTAGTTGAATTTAATATACCACTATTGTTAATAAACTGCTCTTAGTTGAAAATAACTATATATGCCATATTATTTTCATATCTAAATTACTTAGATGTCTAATTTATTCTTAAATCCCTTATAATATACCTTTATTCATGTTAATAACAATATTAGGGATCTATGATTACCATTTACTAAGAAAATATTATATATATTTATATATATATATATATATATATATATATTTATATATATATATATATATATATATATATATATATTATATCATTTCATACTTTTGTTCCATTATATATAAATTTCTTTTACCCTGTCCTTAAATCAAATTCTTTTCTTTTCAAGAACTATGGTTTGTTAAGTATTCCTATTAACATTGTCTCAATCGATAGTTATTATTAAAATAAAGTATCCCTAATTTCAAATTTATGATTAAGTTATTATCTTATAATAAAAATCTATGGATACACACTATTATATTTTATAATAAAAAATTACCCTCTTAAATCCTTTTAAATAATTTTAAGTATCACCGTTTACATGATTATATTTAGTATCACATTGATATCCATTCCTAGATCTATTAGATCATTGCATATTTTTGTTCCATTATATATAAATTTTGTTTAAACCCACCCTTAAAATAATTTCTTTCCTTTTCAAGAACTATGGTTTGTTAAGTATTCCTATTAGCATTATCTCAATTGATAGTTATTATTAGAATAAATTATCCATAATTTGAACGTGAATTTTAAGTTATGATATTATAATATAAGGTTATGTATCTAGACTATTCTCTTTTATAGGAAAAAATACCCTCTTAAATACATTTAAATAGTTTTAAGTATCACAATACTAAAGACTAAGCTTATATTTCCCATTACTAGTTATATTACATAGAATCATGCTACATATTAACAAGTTTGAATTCTTAGAAAAAACATGTATCTTAGATATAAATAAATATTGAGGAAATTATATGAGTGAACCTCATAAGGTTAAATATTTTACCTTACTAGTAAATTGAATATTAAAAAAACTAATATTCATAATAATATTAAAGTATTCAAAGTATTTAAATTTATTTAAAATAAAATAAAACCTTATACTCTATTTGGAGATCATTATATTAATATGATACCAACCTTCCACTTATATCATTTGGTATATAGAGACATTTTAGTCTAAATATTATATTGGTTTTCAATGGGCTTACTATGGTTTGTTTCCCTTAACCTTAATTAATTATATGTAATAATATAGTGCTATGTAAATTCAAACTAAAGATAATATATTATATTGGATATGACCATATAGCTATGAGTCTTTTTACCATTTTTTTTTTGAGGATGAATTTGCATCATGTAATAATCGTTATAATCTTGATCTATTTATTCAACCAAAGAGATAAGCCTAACCATATGATATTTGTAACTTATTGATTTTACTAATTTATCATATTATCATGTGAATTACCTTATTAACTAATAAATAAAACCATTTAGGATTATAAATAATTACTTTTGTCCTTATCCATTGATTAATTGGGGATTGAATGGTTTTTAGTCATTGTACTAAATAAGTTTTGTCTATGCAATGTTTAGTTAACTATAAAATCACAATAATTATATGACATGGATCTTTTGAAAAGATCCTAGGGACAAGGAATAGGGATGATATAATAATTTACCTATAGATGATGGTAATTTTATACTCTTGACGTATTATAAAAAGTCATTGCATGAGATTACATGTATTCTTTCACCATGTTAAAGTACTACTTGCATGAAGGTGTTATTAAGTCACTCTTTGATACCTTTTAGATAAAATAATAACCAATTCACTCTTATAATTATTTTATTAGATAAAAATATTTAATAAAATAGCTTGTACTTCTAATTAGGATTAGATTTTAAGTTATGCATTACCTTCAACTTTAGTTCCTTATGGATTTATCATAAATAAATCAAACAACTAAGAAACACATTTACATTATTTAAATCATAAATATTCAAGTACCTATGATATTATATATTTCAAATATGCCAACATGAACACAACCTTATGATATTAAAGATATTATTTAAATAAGACAACTGCCAACCATGTATAGAAACCACTACACTTTTAAAAATATTTTTCTTGTACCATTTAAGAATAAAGTTATAAAATATCTATTATGTTAGTAGATATTTTCATACCCACTAGATTTTTCAATTATAATATAATAAATATAATATTATTCCTTTCTTGCATGACCTTAAGACCATTAGGTATTATTATGGCTAATAACATGGCACTTATCATCCTATAACTATGTAATTTACACTTACCTAAAATTTTAAAAGGAATGCATCTAACTTATGGTAGTCCACTATGGAGGTTAGGTCAAGGCACTAATTTACTTATTTTCATAGTGTAAGTTAAATTACTTGTTTTTTAGATCTGAGTTGACACCAAGTCATTACCTATTTTTTATTATATAACCTTACTTAGTCAACATTGACATAATTCTTAATTATACCATATTCTAATGAATAACCATTCGTTGGATATATAATTTCACTTTAAAAACTACCAATATTATAATTTATCATCAAGACACATGATTTTTATCAAAAAGAGAGATTAAAAAAATGTTCCATAAACAATAGTATTTAAAAACAACTTACATCATATGAGGACTTAAATATACTATTAAATCACATTATGTACTCAAGCATTGGGTTAAAAAATCTAGTTTCCATTTTTCCATATAGGTAGGGTCAACATTTATACACCAATGATGAACACATGAATACCTAATATTCAACTTAAGACCTATGTAGTTCCAACAATCCTTACATTGATAAAGAGATAATAATACCAATGCATCATACCCTAGATATCCTTACAAAATATAACTAAACAAAACTTATGCTCTATTATGAGAATATCCATAAAAGTAATTAAGAATTTCCTATTTTACTTTAATAGATTAAAAAATCATAAGGTTATACCTAAGGAGATAGATAATTGGAGGGTGTTCAAAGTAATATGAAGAACATGTAACCAACTCAATTATCATGGTTTTATTAGTACAACTACATAGTGTAGATGAACCTAATCTTAATGGCATAACATATTTGTCATAATTTAAAGTGACAACCATCATGAAATCAAGGTTTATATTAAGACTCTTATAATATTAAGTAAATACATCTAGAAATTAAATTTTATTCCATTAATAAAATACACCTATAATCAAACAACTATGTAAATTTATAATAATTATAGAATGTAATAAAATACTTTTTTATTCACATAAAATGTTACTTTTTAGAAAATTAAAATTAAATAAACCTACTCACCAAAGCTCATATAAGAAATCGTAATTAAACAATAAAATATATAACATCAATTAAAAGTATAGTCTTAACAAACATTGTATCATACACTTTATTCCTTGTTACATTTCCATAAACTTAATCACATAAATCAAACTATAATACTACATTACTTAAGTTCCCTTTCATAATATCAAAAAAAATCATATATGCCAAAATATTATTAATTGTAAGTTAATATTTTTAGGATTACAAATGTACCATGAACAACTTAATTCTATTATTTTTTTCACTTCTTTATTCATAACATACATCCTAATTGAGAGATATACTTTTGGCTTGACATATTGTTAACATTATTTCATGGTACTTTATAGACTTAGTGGAATATACCTTATACTTATCTAATATGAGTGGGTTCTATCCTAATATTTAATAGGTAAATCATAGTATAATATATTAAATCATCATTTTTAAGGAAAATCTACATGCATCATAAAAAAATGAAAAATAAACATGAGATTTATGATTTACATATATTATTTATATTTATTACATTAAGACATTTATAAATACATAGCTTATTTATGGTATTAGCCAAATTAGTAATATATAATGTCCATGCTCATCAAGTTTCACTTTTTTTCTTTAAAAGGTTAATCATCCAAACATCAAATCAAATAATATAATAAGCGGTATTTGGATAAAATTTATGTTTCAATTCACTTCATGGCAAGATTATCCATTATAAATCAAATCAACTATTATAAAATATGAATTAGTCATGAAACATAATGTCAATATATATTTTGAATTCCTTTTTGTTACTAAAACTAGATCATCCAAAAATAACATTCATTATTTTGCAATCTTTATAATAATCCAATCAGGTTATAAAATACAACAAACAACATCCATGCCATATTTTTACAACTATAAACCTTTTAAATATCAATTATATATATTTTCCAAGACTGAGTAAGGTATAACCATATATAGATGTCATTAAATAAATATTTATCTAAAATAATTTGAAAACAACCATTATCCATTCATAAAGTGAATATTATGAGTATTCAAAGTACATAAACATGTCATCTAGCATACATATGTGTGTATACACCTATATGTTTATGTTATTTCATTTGAATAGATCTAGACCTACATAATATTAAATACCATCCAATGAAAAGAATCACAATGTTTAAATTTTACACTAAAGATTATTCAAGGAAAGAGAACAAAAATCAAGATCATCATGATATAAAAAGAGGGAAATGAAGTTATAATTGGTACAAGGAATAAATCAACATTGTAATTTTTCATGTTCCTTATTATACAATTGATTTCCCTAGTTTCCTAAAACCATCACACATACATCTCTATAAATACATATATAAATCACCATTTACAACTAAGTTTTCCAATATATTATCCATTATGACTTTAAATAAAGAACAAATTAAACATATCAAACCCTAGAGTATTATCTTACCTCTTTATTATATAGGGATGGTGAGATCCATATAATCTATAAACAACTTGGAATGTTTGAGAACTAGGATTAGGTCCACAACATGAATAATGGTGATATATTAATTCATGTAGCTCCCATGCATCATGCCCAAGACTAAGTCATGACTAATAACAAGTCAAAAAATGGAATAATGATGAATCTTATGTGTTCAATAAAAATAAATTCCAATAATATATTGTGCATGGTTTATGCATTATGTAATTATCATGGCTACAAAAGTCCTCATATTATTTATATCTATTATTTGTCATCCAAACCAAACCCTATTTGCTACTATGATAAACAATGTTGTTTCCCCACAATGATGACTATTTTTGTGAGTACATTTTAATCTTAATGGTTGAGAAACATAGATAAAACAAAATTTATCGATTGGGTTAGGGTATTTCCCACCCATCTCTTTTCAGTTTAACTTTTTATTTCTTTTAATTTACTTCCCTTTGATTTTTGTGGTTAGGAATCATAACAATTTTCATTTACCTTTAAATTATATAATTTTATGTGAATATGTATATTAATGGTTATTATTTTATTCTAAGGTCAATACTTGACCCTTTCAAAATGATTTATTGACATGTATAACATATTCATATGAATTATTCCCTATTTCATTATTTATTGTCTTTATTTTAGCTATGGTTTAAATATTATGAATAAATATACCTTTATAAAATAACTTATTTTGTATTTTAAGGTATCCCATGATGTAGGCCAAATCATAATATATAATAAATTATTAACTTATCAATTTCCTTACAAATCAAAGTGAATATTACATTCACAACATCAATACTATTTTTTATTTCTGGATAATGGTCTTAGGATATTGATTAAAAAATAAAAACCATTTCAACTTTAATTAAATATAGGAATAAATTTGATTAAATCATAATAAATGTATTTAATTTCCATTTAAAATGTGATGGTAGGATTTGATAATGACAAAAACTATTAAAGAATCATATTGTGACCTTTTAATAAAGTCTCTACCAAAAAGGCACAACATCCAATACATATCACAATTAGGGATTATATGTTTAAAAATAATGGATGTTACATCCTCATACTTAAAAAAGGTAATACATTACTGCCTTAAGGTCTATTAGACAAATTTTTACTAGTCATATTTGCCTTACATACTAGGACTAGTTCAATATGGAATATAAATTTTCATCATCTTACAACGTTTTCTACTGGAATCAGCTAACAACTCAAGAAATTGATAAAAATCATGTTTCTATACATCATTTTTCATAAATATTTAACTAATTATGCTTCTTATAACCTTGGAAATAATCATTTTAAATAATTATATAGAATTATAATTTCATTTTCCATCAAAAGAATGATTTTAGACTATACAAATCAGTATTTCAACCATATTTGTACTGAAATTATGTGCTAAGTCTCAATTTATAAAAAAATTTAGATTAGAATCAATTGAAAATGAAGGAGCTTACCTTTTTATTTATAAAATTATACAAGTAGTTTATCACATAGTTTAACAGCCAAGTACTTACCCTACTAATTTATTTTTCCTACCTAATGGTCTATAGGATTTTAAAATAGGTTATACATTATTTTTATTGGTATTACACCCTATGTCAAATTAGGTATTCTTTTATAATTTACCCATTTATATAATAATATTTTGTAATCATATCTGACATCTTGGGACTATTTGGGTTGTTTGCAGCCTTAAAATCTTTGGTTCCATTTTGACTTTGAATTATAAGTTCATATTATTATCAGGATGTTTACATCAATAAGATTCCATTTCATGCCTATTGGACTTGTTATCCTTTCTAAATAGTATTTAAATAATACTTATATAATAGGTTATTTTCAACCTTTACTTGAGGTCTTTTTAAAAATTTGTAACTTTAATAAAAAATTGAACTTTTATAATTTCCTATTAGACATTTAATATTTTTAGGCATAGGATTTATAGTTGAAATTAGTGATATATTTTTTTTTACAACCTGATCATTATTTTAAAACTTAAACCTATTTTGATCACTTTAGTCTGATATGCTTTACATGTATATTTTATTAGTTTTGCACAATTGGGTATTGTATTTCCTAAGAATCAAAAGTTTAGTTTTAACTTTAGCCATTTATAAATCAATTAACATTGTCACTTTTCATTCTTACCTTTTCCTAGTGAATTCATGTAATGGGTAGGACCAACTCACTTTTATCCTAGATGCCTCTAATTTCATAACTTATAAATTTGTTGTAGACTCAAATGTTTCCCCCAAAGATTACTAATGTTATAACCCAGGATCTAATACTGGATTTATAATCCACCACTAAACCAATATCAAACAAAATTACTTTATTTTCAAAAACCATGGTTAGTTAATTAGTCCTCTTGACACTTTATCTCACTTGATAGTTTTTCTTAAACTAGAGTCTCTTTCATGTCAGTGTAGAGACTAGGTTCCATTTTTGGACATGAGGGTTATAAACCCACATTATTATACTTTACAAGATAAATTTACCCTCTTAAATATTTTAAGTGGTGCAAAATACCACCATACCGAGAAATTAGTTAATATTTTTTATTTAATGTTTTATTACATAGAATCATGCTAGATATTAACAACTTTATTGTCTTAATAAAGACATTCCTCTTAGATATTAATAAATATTAATGAGACTATATGATTAAACCTCTTAAGGTTAAATATTATACCTTTATATTAAATGGAATATCAATGAACCAATAGTAATAGTACTATTGAAGTCATCAGAATACTCAATTATATTTAGAATGAGATCAAACATTATAATCTACCCAAATCTCACTCTAAAAATGTGATACCAACCTTCTACTTCTATAAATTTATATACAAAGGCAATTAAATCTAAATATTATACTAGTTTTCAATTTTAATAATGTCTATTTCCCCAAACCTTTATTTATCGTATCCAATAATATAATGTTATACATATTCAAACTAAAACTAATATCATATCCTTGATACCATAGTGCAATTATCAATCCTTTTACCATAATTTTCTAAGAAAAAAATCACATCATGTTATCTATTCAACCAAATAGATATGCCTAGACATATGATATATATAACCCACTTATTTAACCCATTTCCAACATTATCATGTTAAGAAACTTAATGAATACTAAGTACAACCCTTTAGGAGTATAATTAATTACCTCTTTCCTTATCCATTGATTAATGAGGCATTCACTTATCATTAGTGATTGTAATAAATAAGGTTTTTCAATGCAATGTTTATTTGACAAAAAACATAATAATATTTGTAAACATGCCTCATTTTCACATTTATTGAAAATATCCAGAATAGGCTAGTTATGGTAATTCACCTCTAAATTATGGCAATTCATCCTCTTGTCTTATAGCATAGATCTATTATATGGGATTCATGTAGTTTTTCACCCTATCAAATTAATACTTACATGAAGGTGATCTTAAGTCACTCTTTAACATCATTTAGCTTAAATAATCACCTTGTCCCTCCTATATTTAATGTCATATATAATAATATACAACATAATAGGATTTCATTCTATTTGTTATTATATTTCAATTTATAATTTTTTTCTTCAAATCTAGTTCCTTATTCAATCATCATAAGTTAATAAAATAATTACCAAGCACATTTGCATCATTATCAAAGAGTTAAAATATTCCAAAATTTTATTAGTCTTACAAAATTAAATATATTGTTTAAATAAGATAATTTTAATATTTTTTGTATTTATCATGAACCTTTAAGAAAGATCCACCTTTTACCATTTAATAATTAATTCAACACATCTTCCTTATATTAGTAAAAATATTCAAACCCACTAGATGTTATAATTATACTATAATTATTATAATTTTCTCCCTATATTACATGATATTAATACCATTGGATCTACTTGTGACTTATATCATGACACTTAACTTACTATAACTAGATCATTTAAAACTACAAAAACTTCATTCCCCTATAGGGTAGGGAAGTACTTTCCTTATATTTACTGAATAGGAATATATTCTCTTGTTCCATTACTAAAGTAATTCAATTGCCTTCTATTTATATCCAAGTAAATAACTAATGAGTAACTATATTGTATTACAAAACCTTATTTAGGAAATATTGGCATAGGTCCAAAATATCCCATCTTACAATGAATAATAATAAATTGGATATACAATCACATTTGTCAAAATTATCCATCTTATAAAGTAGCATTAAACCACATATTTATTTATCAATGAGAAGGATAATAATAATTTACCTTTACCTACCAAAAATTACTTATAAATAAATTACATCCGACAAAAACTTAATCTAATTAAACATTGGGTTAATTTTTTGGGTTTCTATTTTATCGTACAAGGAAGGTTTATATTTATACACTAGTGAGGAACATAAGCATATCCAATATTTATCTTAAGACATGCATAATTCTATCAATACTTAAAATGATAAAGGGATGAACTTACCAATGCATCAAGACTAGAATATCCATGTGGAATATAATTAAATAATAATTTATACTATGTTTTAGGTAGAGCTCTATAAGGAATTAACTACATATTTTAATTAAATAATTTAATCAGCCATAAGCTGCTACCTAAATAGACATAACAATAGAGACTGTTCAAACTAATAGGAGGAACATGTAACCAATTAAATATCATGGTCTAATTAATATAACTATAAAGTGCATGATTCTAATCCTATTGGGAGTCACTCTTTGTAATCATTTCAAGTGAAAACCAAAATGAATTATAGTTTTATGTTAAGATGCCAAAATTATTAAGCAAATTCACAAAATATTTAACTTTCATTCCATTAATAAGTACACCTATGGTCAACCAACTCGATAAAACTAGAACTAATCTAATAATGTAGTAACCTACTTTGCCACTCATATACAATGTTACTTTTATAAAAGTAAATTAAAACAAACCTACTCATCCTAAATCCAAAAAAAATGTCATAAGAGAAGTTGTACTTTAGAAATAGTATTTTACTTAAATTTAAGGTTGAATCTTAACATGCATTTTATCATACACTTTATTCCTTATTGCATCTCCATTAACTTAACCAATTAAAATAAAAATGGCATACTATATTATTTTATTTACCTTGGCTAATATCAAGAACATTTTTTTCATGAAAAAATATTATAAATTGGAAATCAATATTATGAGGATTAGGTTTGTACCAAGAACAAGTTAATTCTAATAATCGATTATTACCTTATGCCTAAGTGAGATACATACCTTTGGTTTAACATCCTATAAAAATAACTTCAAAGTAATTCAAATACTTAATGAAACATACCTAGAAAGGAACTCTACTTGATAATTTGATTCTTATATTTGTTTATATAATAAAATTGAGTTATATCCTAACTTTAATAGGAAAAACCAAGTGTAATATATTCATTAATCATCATGAATAAGGAAAATATTCATGCATCATCAATAAAATAAAATAAATATGAAATATGTCATTTAAACATACTTTAATATGTTTATTACATTAAAAATTGAGCTCTTTTGGAGGAGATTAGCCCAATATGTGCTACATTAATTTATTGTTTAGAAATTCTCAACTTCTTATTTTTTATCTTTACATGGTTAATTATCCAAAATTGAAATCAAATAACATAATCAATGGTAATAATATATGGAATAAAATTCAATTAAATTTTCATTAGTCATGGAAATATTTTACATTCTCAGGAAAAGTAATTGTCATCAAATTTATATTAGCCATGAAACATAAGGTCAACATATAACTGACATGCATTTCCTCTACAAAACTTATATGATACAAGATTAAGATTCACTATATACAATCCTTATGAGAATCCTATTGATTTATAAAATACAAAAAATAATATACATTCCATATTTTTACAAGTGAAAAACTTTTAGATATCTATTATTTTTTTCCAAGAGATAGTAAGAGATAAACATATCTAGATTCCACTAAATAAATATTTATTTCAAATCAATTAAAAATATCCATTTTACAAACATTAAACTCATAACATGACTATGAAAATTCTAAAAACATGTCATATAACACACATAGGTGTTTATACACCTATATTCCAATGTTATTGCATGAGAATATGTCTATATACTAACATAATTAAAAAATACCATCTAAGGAAAAACATTCATAATTTTTTTAATTTCCAGTATATAATATTCATGGTAAGATTACAAAAAAAAAAAAGCTCAACATGATATATAAACATGGTAAGGAACATGTTAAGGAATACATTTTTAATTTCCATTAAACAAGATTCATGAAAAGAGAAAACAAAAATCAATCTCAACATGATCTATCAAAATGGAAAATAATGGATCCTTAATATGAGGAATAATTCCAGACTATAGTTTCCTTATTCCTTATTATCTAATTTCTTGTACTAATTTCTTAAAATCATCAAATATACATGTACATGTGTGTGTCATTATCATCAAGTACATATAGGGGTTACACTATATCGACCATTATAGTCTTATAAAAATGAATTTATCAAACATTACAACATGATCTTACCTCTTTTTTAGTTAGGGATTATGAGATCCATGGAATATATACACACCTTGACATGATTTATAGTTAGGACTAAGTCTTCAATAAGAATAATGGTGAGGTTTTGATGCCTTAGATACATGTATGTTAGGAAACTGTGTCCTACTCTTCTATTTACATTATTAGTATATTAGTCACTATAGACACATATGATTTGTGAGTCATCCCTTTAATATATTTGAATTATCCCACATACATGAGAAGTATTATTTGATAGAATAGAATTAGTATTTAAGTACCATATTTGAATTATCAAACATGCATTGAAAGTATTAGTTGCTAGAATAGAATTAGTATTTAATTAAGTATTGAGGCCCAATTAATTCATTTATGAACATTATTTTATTAATCTTGCTCGAATGAGGTTGCCCCCTCAAAGTGGCTTGTGATCAATATAACATATTTGAATTATTCTGAGTTAATTTTTGAAGTTAATTTTATTATTCCATTATTTTCTATAAGACATAAATCTATGTAGAGGGTTCATCACATCTAGTATCCAAGCACTTTCCTTGACCTACAACTACATTTTAGAGATTTTGTTTTCCTTGTAACAGTGGCTTTCTAGGATTTGTGCCATTTAAAAAAACTATTTTTCATTGTATCTATTTTTACATATTAATTTTTAAGTTTGAATAAAGATAAAATAACCCTCTACATAATTATGGGAAGTACTTGGGCATATAGCCCTAAAAATCATTGTGAGGAGTACCACAAAAACCCTAAAATAGTTGGCCCATTGAGAGGACTTGCCAATGAAAAAGGCAATAGCCCCATCTTAATTGAATAGTTCCTACCCATGATGTAAACCAAGAGCTATCATTTAGGGGTAAATCTATGGCCATAAATTTCTAGAGTGGTACTCATTTAGAAAACATTGGTGGCTAGAGAGATTTATTAAAACCTTTAGGTAGATGAACAAACTTGGGGCCCATATCAAACATATCAATTTCTATAGATTTTCAATAGAAGTAACTAAAGTTGAGCATAATGGTAACTATAAACCTATTCATAGACATTTAATAGAAGTAACCAATGAAAACTAGTTTTAAATTATTAGTAGAAGTAACTATAGTTGAGCATAGTGGTAAATGCAAACCTACTAACAAACTTTTGATAGGAGTCATCAAGCAAAACAATTTTTTATAAAAATCATTTTTTGTCATATCTCTCCATCTCTATCTTTGTTTATAATCAAAATTTATTAGGACACCTAAAATTTCATTTCATGTCTTTTCTTCCTTGAGGTCCCATCTCCCAATTCCACTTCCATTAGCCATAAATATCATTTTATGTTTTTTTTCACGTTTTGCCATAACTTCTTCATTTTTTATCCTCTTGATTCAAAAAAAGTTTCATAGTCTTCCTTTCACTTTTCTTCACCTTTGTCATTCTTGGAAAAAAATTTCCATTTTATCCATTTCAATTATAAAATTTCTCTTGCCCTCAACAATAATACCTAGACAGTTAAAAAAAATCATAAACATAAATTTACCCCTTCCAATTTATTCTAAATTGAAAAAGTGTCTTAATAATTGTGCCTTAAAATTTGGTTTTCTATCCATTGTTAAAAAAACACTAGTTATGATAGTCACCCATATAGGCAAAAAAATAATGGAGGAAGAAGTCGCCACATTGAAATCCTAGGTCACTAAGTTAACTTATAGGATACATGGAATGAATTAGAAAAATAGCCTTTTCCTTAAAAAGTTGAAGGAGTATTATTTAAAGAATAGTTTCTATTCTACCCACACATCATGTGGGCCTAAGTTATAATTTCTATAGTTTAATGGTACAGATCCTACTATATGGATACATCAAGCAGAACAATTTTTTAATCTTCATAATACTTATTCTATCAACAAAGTCCCAATTGCTTCCTTTCACTTGGAACAAGAAGCACTTCAATGGTACTATTGGTATCTCAAGTTGAATGATGAACCTGATTGGAAAACCTTTGCATCCTTACTTCTATGCAATTTTGGCCCTTTGGAATTTGAGGAATTTACATGAGCTCTTACCAAACTCTACTAGATTGGAACCATTCATGATTATCAAATTAAATTTGAGATACTAGCCAATCACATTGAAGGGTTATTAGATGACTTATTTAAGAGTTTTCTTATGAGTGGCCTCAAAGATTCAATCAACTTAGAAGTGAAATTTTTTTATCCCACTAAATTAATGGTTGACTTGAGTCTATCTAAGTTATCAAAAGATAAACTTTTAGTGCAATGTTGACTTATCACTTTTCCACCCATAAAAAACACAACAAACCAGTGGATAGCCATAACCACATAGATCAATCACCGTATTAAGGTAGATATGTGGGATCATATGGAGAAATGATTATGTTATAATTATTATGAAAAATGGTTTAAGTGTCATCAATGCATCACACAAAATATTTATTTGTTAGATTTGGAATCACTACCAAAGTAAGACAATGAGCCTGATATCCAAAAATTCTAGCATGCTCAAGCAGAATAAAGCCCCTCCAATGACTCCATGGCTTAATAAACCCAAATTGAGATATCTCTCCATGCACTCATAGGTGTGACCCACCCCTTAAACCATGAAGGCCAAGGGGTTATTTAAAAATATTCCTTTCACAATCCTCATTGACTTTGGAAGCATGCATAATTTCATTGATCCCTACATTGCTAAGTATGTATATTAATTTATATAACCTTGTTATAGATTTGAATTCATGAATGATAATGGGGGAACATTGACTTATAAATAGAAGTGACATAATATGTGTATCATGATATGTCATTACACTATTCACTCAAATATGTTTTCCCTACCCTTAGGAGGATGTGATGTGGTCCTAAGGGCACAATGGTTCCACACATTGGGACTTATTCTATGGGACTTCTCTAGAACCAAATATTAAAATGATAATGTCTAAAACCACATATCAAAATTGTTATTACCTACATTATCCAATGTCATTAGTTCCCATTGCATGGATTTTTTTTGAAGAAAGTCTCACATGGGGTCATTTCCCAATTGCACTCCATCTAAGTCTAACTCACCACTTATGCTAACTACCCTATTGATTTGCAATCCATCATTGATAAGCATGTAACTAAATTTATAGATCTAATGGGATTTACCCTTTTATGTCCTAAATATCATTGCATCATACTTATTTTAGGAAGCATCTTACCTAACATTTGGCCATACCAATATCCTCATCTATAAAAAAATTAGATTAAATAGATAGTACAAGAACTCCTCAAGTCATGAGTTATTTGCCCAAGCACCAGCCCATAATCTTCACTAGTGCTTCTTGTTCATTAAAAATATGGGTTGTCATGCCTTTGCATTGAATTTTTTTCCCTTAACCACCTCACTATCAAAGATAGGTTTCCAATTCTAGCCATCAATGAGCTTCTTGATGAGCTCCATGGGCCAAAATTTTTCTCCAAATTAGATCTTCATTCTATCTAACATCGTATCTACATGCATGCTGATGACATTTTAAAGATATATTTCTACACTCATGAGGGTTACTATGAATTCTTGGTCATGCCATTGGGACTTTAAAATTCCCCTTCAACATTTTAGGCCCTAATGAGTAAAATATTTCATCCTTTCCTCCATCAATTTTCTTTGGTTTTATTTGATGATATTTTGATTTATAACCACACATGGGATGAGAATATCCAACATATTGATAGGAAATTACAACTTCTAGTACATAATCAATTATGTGCCAAGTAGTCCCAATGTTAATTTAGTCAAGAAGAAGTTGAATATCTTAGGCACACTATTTCAGTTGATGGGGTCTACATGGATCCAAATAAAATCAATGTCATGTAACATTAGCCTTAGCCAATGACCCTCAAGAGATTTCATGGCTTCCTTGGATTTATACGATACTACCACAAGTTCATCAAATATTATTTCAAGATCACAACTCCTTTAACATTATTATTGAAAAAGGCTGCATTCACATGGGATGCCATAACTAACCAAGCATTTGTCACACTAAAACAAGCAATGTGTGGCACACCAATTTTGGCCATATTAGACTTCACCAAAAATTTCACCATAAAAATTAATGCATGAAGAAATATCATCGATGCTGTTCTTTTATAGGAAGGTTGTCCCATTGCTTTCACTAGTAAATCCTTTTTTGGATGAAATTTGGGTTTATCTATGCATGAGAAAGAAATCATGGCCATGCAGTACAAAAATGGTGGCCATACTTGTGAATCATTTTTAAATTAAAATTGATCACCAAAGTTTAAAATAATTCCTATAATAATAGTTCTCATCCATAACACAACAAAAATGGGTCAACAAACTCATGGGATATGATTATGAGATCACTTACAAGAAGGGTAAAGACAATGTAGTGGTAGATGCTCTCTCTTACACATTCGAGGACTAGACTTCCCTTTATACCTTCTCCACACCCATTCTAAATTGGTTGGAATATGTACATCAAGGGTATGTTCATAACCCCTATTTACACCAACTCATTAAATAATTGACCATTAACCCCTCTACAATACCATATTATGCATGTGATGGTGATTCTCTACATTACAAGGGTCATTTGGTGATTCCCAATATCATAGACCTTCATTGGAATATATTCTATGAAATTCATGCTTCTCCATTAGCAAGGCACTTAGGATTTCTCAAAACATATGAGTGGGCATGTCAAAATGTTTTTTAGAAGGGTGTGAAAGGGAAATTAAACAAATGGTAGATGAATGTGATACCTACTAATGCAACAAAGGTGAAACCATAAGGATTCCTAGTTTGATCGAACCCTTTCCCATCCCTACTAAGATCTGGACTATTATTTTTATGGATTTCATTGAGGGGATCCATAAATCCAATAGAAAAATAGTGATCATACTCATAGTTGATTTCCTCTCTAAATATAGTCATTTTTGTGCCCTTAACCAACCTTATATAGCCTCCATAGTCACACAAGTTTTCTTGGATCAGATTTTCCATCTTTATGGCATCCCTTATTCAATTGTATCTAATCATGATGAAACTTTCACTATCCATTTTTGGAAAGAGATATTATGATGTATAAACACACAATTAAATATGAGCTCCATGTATCATACCCAAATTGATGGCCAAATAGAAATTATCAATAAATACTTAGAAATACTCCATTAATTTGCATCAGAACAAAAGCACTAACAAGAAAAGTGTTTCTCACTTATAGAATGGTGGTACAATACCTCATACCACACTTCTACTAAAATGACTCCATATGAAGTAGTTTATGGTTAAGCACTCCCAAAACTACTCTCGTATACACTTGATAGTTCCCCAATTCAAGTTGTCAACACTACTCTCTACCATAGAGATCAAATTCTTAGCATCATATGGGATAATATACATCTATCATAGAACTAAATGAAGTAGTAGGCATATCAACATCTCTCTGAGTGCACCTTTAAACCTTGTGATATGGTTTTTGTTTATCTACAACTATACAAGAAATTATCCTTGAAATTAAAAAGGAAGTAATAATCTTACCCCAAAATTATATGGGACATATAAGGTTCTCCAATAGGTTGGGTCTATTTCTTACAAGTCAGAGCTTCCACCTTCCTCCCACATTCACCTAGTCTTTCATGTCTCTTATTTGAATAGAGTTATTAGACATACCATTAGAGTACATACAATTTTACCTAAACTTGATAATGAAGGCTCCATCCTTATCAAACAAGAAGATATACTAGATAAGCACACATACCAACTTTACTCCCATTCCATCATATAAGGCTTAATCCATTGGTATGACATGCAACCTAAATATTCCATATGGGAACCATAATTACAAGTTGAGAAATGATTCCCACATTGAAGCTTTGAGGACAAAGCTTTTTTTAATGGGGAGGTGATGTTAAGAACCTGTGTCCTACCCTCTTATTTGCATTATTAGTTTATTAGTCACTATGGATGCATATTATTTGTAAGTCATCCCTTTAGTATATTTTAATTATCCCACATGCATGGGAAGTATTAGTTGATATAACAGAGTTAGTATTTAATTATCATATTTTAATTATCCCACATGCATAGGAAGTATTAGTTTCTAGAATAGAATTAGTATTTAAGGAAGTATTGAGATCTAATGAATTCATTTATGAACATTATTGCATTGATTTTCTTAAATAAGGTTTCCCCCTCAAAGTGGATTATAATCAATATAACATATTTGAATCATTTTGAGTTAATTTTTGAAGTTAATTTTATTATTCCACTATTTTCAATAGTTCATAAATCTTTGCAGAAGGTTCATCACAATGTACCTCCCATTATTCATGCCCAAAACTTAGACATAACTAATAAAAATTCATAACATGGTAGAATGATGAGGTTTACATGCCAAATCAAATTCAAGTCCCATAAATAATTGTGCATGGTTTTACATGATGACATTTTTATGGATACCAAATCATGAAATAAACTCCATCATCCTCATGATATTTCTCTCCCTACTTTTTCATCCAAGCCTAACCCTATATTCCACTATGAAAAATGATGGTGTTTCCCCACAAAAATTCCTATTTTAGTGTTAAACCTTTAAACTTTGTGATTTAAACAACCCAAATAGAACCATGGTTAGAGATTGAGTTGAGGTATCTCTCACCCATTTATTTATAATTTAACTATTTATTTATTTTTATTTACTATCCTTTGCCTACCTAGAACTAGGATTCATTACAATGTTAATTTTCCTTGAACATTATGTTGTTGTTGTTGTTGTTGTTGTTGTTGTTGTTATTATTATTATTATTATTATTATTATTATTATTATTATTATTATTATTATTATTATTATTATTATAATAATATCAAGATATTAAACCCTTAACAATGATATCTTGGCATGTATAACATATTAATATTAATTATTCCCTATTTAATTATTTATAGCCTATTTCCCATAAAGAAATCTAAATTCATGTAAAGATAATATATTTTTATCAAACCCACTATTCATTCTTTCAAAGTCCTACAAAATGTAGGCCACATCACAATATGCAAAAACTAATATCTTGTTAACTATGATTCTAAGTGAATACTATAGTCATAACATCAGTATTATTTCTTATCTATCGATAATGGTCTTTATAACTTGCTTAAAAAACAAAACCCATTCTTAACCAAAATATGAGATACGAATCAAAACAAGTCAAGAGAAACAATTATATGACATACCATTTTAAAATGTGACTAAAAGTTTTGATAATGAAAAAAAAAATACTAAAGATTCATATCATGAACTTATAACAACGTATCTATTGACAAGTCATGACATCCAAATCATGTTGCAATTAGGGACTATAAGGTCAAATATAGGGTATATTACAAATTTATTTTCACATTAATAATGATGTCCATCATTTTTGATTTCCTGATTTTTCTAATGAACATCATTTTTGACTTCATACTTGATCTAAATAAAAATTTATTTTTCTATGTTTTTATTTTCTCAACCCTTGGATTAAATTTTCCATTTCCAATTTATTCTATTAATTAAAACCCTATATATTATTTTGAGGGATAGAAAATTTGTAGAGATGGGGGAATTATAGTGGGTTGAGATGCCCCAATCACCCCCATATGTTGATTATTTTATTCATACATATCATAAACTCCAATGATGGGAATCAAGCCACAAGTAGTTCTCAAGCCTACTATGATTGTGAAATTTTATTCCTTTGTTATTTGTATATAGGTAATGATTTAAATTGTTAACTAACAATTATTTCTTTAATGTGGCTTTTAAGTGATTCAAACATGGATTGTGATTGATCCTTATGATAGGTATGCAAATTTGGATAAATATAGTATATTTTATTAGTGTGAAATAGTGTATAAATATATCATATATAAGTTTTAGATTGATTTTAATCAAGAACTTTATACATACATACATACATACGTACGTACATATACATACATACATACATACATACATAAATGAGATTCAAAATCAATGGCTAGAAACTTAATGGGTTGAATTAAACACTTATTGGTATGAAAAATGAACCCAAAATACCATAAATTAGATTCAAAATCAATGGCTATAAATTTAATGGGTGGTGAAAGATAAATTAAAACATCAAAGGTAACAACCATTAGGAAGGGGTAAAGATATAGGTTTTTTTCCTATATCTTGACCCAGACCTTAAATAACCTCAAAATATAAAAAGTTTGTGTGTGTGTGTGTGTGTGTGTGTGTGTGTGTGTGAACACAAACATGGCATTATAAAGTCATAAGAAATCATAAAATAAAAGGGCATAATATAAATGTGTCATTGAATGTTTAATTCTTAGCTAAGATATATATAAGTAAAGTGATTTAAAAGTAATTATAATTTTTTTTTTCCAAATTTAAGTGTTTACAAAACCATACCCTTTGTTTATAAATTACCTATTATACTAGTGGTTTCATCCCCACTAAGATTGTTTTGATTTTTGAAACCGTTATTTACATCTATAAGTATGGGTATTTTTTCTTATAAAAACCCTCTATTCAATAAACTATGCACAAAATTCTTTACCTTCCAAAATAAAATGTCTAGGTAAAATTACTTGCTTACCATTTCATTTGAATCTCATGTTTCACCCTTGACCATGCTAGCTATTTTTATTTTCTTTCCAATTCTCCATTCATCATATTATCAATTTCCCTTATCTAATATTGTTATGCAAACCTTGAATCCATCTATAATGCCTCAAAAAATGTGTTAGTTTCATTCCCATCCATTTTTTACTCTTAAGTATGGAATAATTCCTAAAAAAATCTATTTTATGTTTTATTTCTCATTTATAATCCCTTAAAATTTTATATTAATTATTTGATTGATTCTCAATCTTTATATACAAGGTATACCTTTTTTATTACATGTTCTATTAGGACATTCAAAAAATGTGTATCAATCTTTAAAAAATTATGTATCACATCATATGACATGGGATGATTTGGACAAACATTCATGTACCCTTTTAATGTATCCTCTCATAATGTACCCAAATAAAATAATAAATTTGGCTCAACGGTATACTATACCATGAATCATAAACTATGATTGTAACATGAATAAGGCTTCAAGTATGCATTTAATATCATTTTTTATAATTAACATATTCTTTTTGTTACAAGAAATTTTTTATTTGTTTGATGAAACACTATTTATAATGTTCCTTTCAACACTAAAATATTTTGGGCTAAGGTGATCTTATCATTTACACTATATTTTGAATTAAAAGGGTATATAGGAATGAAATGGCATAAGGATGATAATCAAATCTATATGAGGCCAATTAGATGCTAAACTAAGATATAAGCATAAACTAAATTTATTATGCTAAGATAGTCTAAATATGGAAAATATGACTATGATAGATATATAAATGACAAATAATTAATGTGCTTAGCTTTTTATGATGTTAAATTTATATTTCTATATCTAGAATAGGAAGAACTTAGGCACAAAGGAGATTCTAGAATAGTCATCATATTATAGCTCTGATACTTTTGGTGCTCTAGAGAGTTATATCAACTTAAGATGGTTACATTAATTATACTATTTGGGTTTGATGTTAGTGTCATATATATAATACCCATTAGAATAATATGTGACCACATATATACTTATGGGGTTTACTTCACCTTCACTTGGGTGAATTTAGATTTGGGTCATGGACTATCGATCCTTATGAAATCGTAAAACCCTAGTTTTCCATCTTCACAGTGACCTTGGAAAAAATGGGTTAGTGGGCACATGGTGTTGATCTATCCACAAAGATCCTACTAATTGGAAGGCATAAGAATATAAGTCAAATATCCAAGGAAAGAGCTAGAGAGATAAAGAGGTAAATTAGAGGGAACATGGCCCCAAATTTTGATCAAAAGTGAGTTGCCACATGGTAGTTAAGATTAGTTAAACCTTTCAACCCAATGATAGTTATAACTTGGTGAGGATGGATGATAAATTCCAACCTAAAAACTTGTAAAGATTGAGTTTTTTTAATCAACTCAACCATAAAAAAAGGTGAACCAACTACTATAATAAATTTTCTTTGCGTATCAATACAAAAAATATATGATATGGTAATAATCCTTAAAAGAGTATTAGAATTTTGAAATTGATTTATATTTTTTAATACTAAGAACATCTTGGATAACACTATACCTTTGATGTAGGGGAATGTTCACATTGTTTCCATTTTAATATTTTTAAGTTAGTAGAGGTTAATGAAAATGTCTTTTTAGTGGTTAGAGTCCTTAGGTAGTCTAAAAATTCAAATTTGAGTCTATATAGTGTTTTCACACCAATTTCCTTATTTGAAATTTCAAACTTCTTGTACTACTTTGGAATTGGCAATCATGTCTAAAGAGGTCTCAATGTTGTCATTGGTTTTGGTTATAAATATTAAAGGTGATCAAGGTTACCCATACATACATGGATCATATGTTGAGACATTTTGTTAGTCATTTTATTGGTTAGGTATTTAACACTCTCCCCAATGTCCAAGAGGGAGTTAAAAGTTAGATAGAAGAGTTTTGAGGAATAGAAGGATTATAAATGAATTTTGTAGTCAGAGTTGGAGGATCCATTCAAAGGTTGAGAGAGTCAACTCTAATAAACTAAATAACTCCTCATTTTGAAGTCTATTCCATGGTAGACCCTATTTCTTTGTATATAAAACATTAAATGACTATGAAATTTAGAATAGTGATAAAGAAATCAAAACATACAACTATTGTGAAGATTACCTTAATTTTGGTAAGTGTAATACATGCTTGTTAAGTGTTTTAGATGTGTTTTAGTACTTTTTTACCATTTTATTTTATGAGAAGGCCTATACAAACTCTACAGACCTATGTGCTTACATTCATTGTTACATGGACTGTGTGTATGAGGTCAAAAAGGAATATGGATTGGATTTTACAAATGAATGTTAACCACATGGATGGTAGTGGCATGGATGTTTATTCCAAGAAATATTTATAGGAGAGTTTCTTTGATTGAATTATAATTATTGGTGCCCTGTGTCTTTGTATTTTTTATCAAGATAGCAAATTATGCATGCTTAAATAGTGATAAAGACTATGTGGAAAGTTGTGAGTTTGCATATGTTCAAGGGTAAGCACCTTACTCAAAAATTTTAAAATTATACTATTTTATTTTCATTGTTTACATTCTACTAAAAAAGAAGGTATGCCTAACCCCTATAAGTGATATAGAAAACTAAGCACAGTTAGATTCCATTAGTGTAAAAATAGCCAATAGAGTAATTTTTAATCATATATAATCATTTAGACATGTTTGGTATGTGTATACAGATCCCCTTTATCCATTATAGTGGTATTAATCCTCTTATTAATTTTCACATGCAAATTTAACCCTTTTTAGGTTGTCTCAGAATGCATACAACCTTGTTTTAGGGTTTAGAAAGGAAAGCAAATATTATGTGAGAAAAAACCTTCCAAAAACCCTATTTTTCTTGAATAGTTATAAAATTATTGTCTAAGAGATTTAGGATTTTTGTAATGTGTACGGACCTTGGCATATGGTTTGAGAAGACTGTGTGTGAGTTAGTGTAGAAGGATGCCTAATAAGCCTAAACAAAGGCTAATAAGTAATTATAAAAGTGGTCAAACCTTGGAATTAAGTAAAGAAACTTTAAGGTATTAAATATAAGGATAGAGGGTAGTGTAAAAGGTTTATAGTTGTCCAATGTGAGGTGGTACTTGTCCATATGAATAGAAAATCCTTAAAATGGTTACTAAGAGAACCCTGTAAGATTATAGAAAATAGTGTGTGTCTTAAGGGACTCTTTAGAGTTTATGGATTGAGTGGGAGATCATATGGGACCTATTTTAACATTATATTAATAATAATAGGATTAATCAAATATGAATAACTCTAAATCAATAATTCCAAGTGGTCAAGGAACCCTTATTAAAAATGAGCAAAGATTGTAACTTATTAGAGAATGACAAGTGTGAGGCTATAGATGGATAGATCATTAATAGAAAATTGCATATGTTCATGTAAGGTTATGAGATAAGGGTTTGAAAATATTAAATAATTTGATGCTTCAAGACTGACTAATAGGTCTTGTATCTAAAGAAGATAGTTGTCAAGAGATTACAAATCAGAGCTAAGTGAGTACAACAAAGGTAAAGAAGTATATGTGATTCATTTTTCCATCCAAAAGACAAGAAGTTAATGATGAACTATGTATAATTTTGGTATTAGAGCTGAGAGGTTCTATAGGTAAGGTATGTTTGAATTTTTCAATTATTGGTTATAAGTGTATAAAGTCTATGTTGAGTGCATATTGAAGGTAGTTTGAGATATTATGTGGAAAAGGTTGTTATGATATTTTCTTGTGTAAATGCCAATGTAAGATTTAGGAATATAGAGAGTCATAAATCTAAAGTGAAGAGATGAAAAGGTGTCAAATCCCTTAAGCCAAGAAAGCTTAGAGAAATAAAATCTAGTGAAAGCTCATAGAGAGAGAAGCTCAAGAAGAGAGATTGAAGGTAGAAGATAGAGACCAAGTGAAGGTCAATAGGAAAAGTGGGAAGGATTGTCAAGAAGAGATATAGGTCTAAGAGAGATACCTAGAGAGAGAAAGTGAATAGTAGAGAGTGAAAAAAGATGAAGGGCTTGATATAAGAAGATGGCCACATGAAAGTGAGGAAAGAGGAAGATAATCAAAGAGAGATAGTTGAGTTGAAGGCATATTTGAAATCTTTAGATCAAGATTTGGATGAAATAATACTAAATTTTTCATTTGAGATTAGAAAAAGAGAGATATGGCATCTTAATAACATAGTAATGAAGAGTAAAAGATAAAGATAAGTCTCCAAAATGAAGGAACAATTGAAAGTGTTGAGAAAGCATCCTAAGGTGATAAAGAAGGAGGCAAGAAATCTTCATTTTTATAATCTAGTGATGTTTTGACATGCGTGAATATAGTAATGAGATTTTATGAAAAAAATGAGATAGTTGGGTTAATGTATGGGATCAAGAAATAAGATGAAGAAGAGTATGATCAAGTGGTGCTCAAGAGGTACCAAGAGGAAGAAAAGGCTCAAGATAGAGTCATGATTATGGAAAAATAAGAAGTGGGTCATCCATATAAGAATCAAGGTGACATGAATAATTAATTGATCCTCACTCAAGTAGATGCAAATGAATACAAAGAAGTAATGGGGTAGTAAAATAAGTAAAAATATGAAGAATATTCTAGTTTGTATGAAGTCATGAAGAGAGAATATGACTTTAATCCTCATCAAATGCATATAGATATTTTAAAGGAGGTTATGAAAGAGAAAATAGACATATATAATTTAGGAGTGGTGTTTAAAATAAGAGAAATCATGAAGGAAAGAATAATTCAAGGAAAAAAAGGCACTCTAGATGATGAAGTTGTAGTTGTTGAGGTTGAAGATCAGCTTATAGATGAAGGAAAACCCATACAAAGATAAAATAAAAATTCTTTGGTGGATGATGAGAAGAAGAGAGTGAAGCATATAGAGCACTTAAAGGTGCTTTGGAATAATAACAACATGAAATAAAAGAGTAAAGTTTAAGAATGCTTCAAGGTCATGAGAAAGAACATGATTATGCTAATATATTATTGATTATAGGTATAACATGGAGGAATATGGTAAAAGAGGATACACATGTGGATCAAGAGAGAATGAACATACACATGAGATATTGGTTGTAATATAATATAGGATATAAGAAGTTCTATAATCCTCAAGTAAGCCTTGGGATCTAGGAGGCCATTTAAGGAAGATAAAATCTTAGTAAGAAAGTAGCTGATTAAAATCAAGAAAGAATGTTTATAACTTTTAGGGAATGTTTTCTTTGCCCCTTGGTACTATGATGCAGGGTCATCTTCACATGCTTTCTATTTTAAGTTTTTTACTTAGTAGAGGTCAATTAGAATGTTTTTGTAGTGGTTAGAGTCCTCAGGTAGTCTTAAAATTCAAATTTGATTCTAAATAGTGTTTTCCTACTAATTTCATTATTTGAAAATTTGAACTTCTTATCTTACTATGAAATTAGAAATAATGTATAAAGAGGTCTCAATGTTATAATTGGTTTGGGTTAGAATTATGGAAGATGATCAATGATACCCATACATAAATGGATCATATGCTGAGGCATTTTTTTAGTCATGTTATTAGTTAGGTAGTTAACACTCTTCCCAACATCCAAGAGGGAGATGAAAGTTAGTTAGATTAGTTTTGAGGAATAAAAGGCTTGTAAATCAATATTGTAGTCAAAGTTTTAGGGTCCATTCTAAGGTTGAGAGAGTCTAAACTCCAAGATATTGAATAAGGACTCCTCATTTTGAAGTTTATTCCATGGTAGACCTTATTTAATTGTATATAAAGCATTAAATGATTTTTAAATTTAGAATACTAGTAAAAAATCAAAGGTGACAACTATTGTGAATATTCTCTTATTTTTGGTAAGTGTAATACATTTTTGTTATGTTTTTTAGATGGTTTTCAGTTCTTTATTACTTTATTATTTTGTGAGAAGACCTATACAAACTCTATAGACCTATGTACTTACATTCCATGTTATAAGGACAATGTGTATGAGATGATAAAGGAAAAATATTGTTGAATGTGGATTGGATTTTACAAATGATTATGAAATATATGCATGGTATTGGCATGGATGTCAATTCTAAGAAATATTGAGTGGAGAGTTTCCTTAATTGAGTTTTAACTATTGGTGCCATATGTCTTTGTATTCTTTGATCAAGATAGGAAACTAAGTATGCTTAAACAATGATAAAGACTATGTGGAAAGTTGTGAGTTTTCATATGTTTAAGGGTAAGCACCCTGCTCATTGTTTTTCAAACTATATTGTGTTCTTTTCATTATTTAATGATACTAAATAAGAAGGTATACCTAACCCCTATAAATGATACATAAAATTGAACATAATCAGATTTCATTAGTGTAAGAATAGCCAATAGAGTACTTTGTAATCATCTATCATCATTTAGACATGTGTGGGAGACATATATAGAGCCCGACCATCCATTACAATGGTATTAATCCTCTTATAAATCTTCACATACAAATTTAACCCTTTTCAGGTTGTCTCATACGTTATACAACCTTGTTCTAGGGTTTAGAAGAGAAAGTGAATATTTTGGGATAACCAACCTGCCAAAAACATTAATTTTTTTGAATAGTTAGAAAACATTATTATCTAAGATATTTTGGAGTCTTATAACCTGTACAGACCTTGGCATTTTGTTTAAGAATATTGTGTGTGGTTTAGGGTAGAACGAGGCCTAATAGGCCTAAACAGAGGCTAATAAGTAATTAGAAACATGGTCAAACCTTGGAATGAAATCAAGAAACTCTGAGAGATTAAAAAAAAGGATAGAGAGTGGTATAAAAGGTTTTTATTTTTCTAATGTGAGGTGGTAATTGTCCATACCAAGAGAAAATCCTTAAAAAAGGTTACTAGGAGAACCCTGTGAGATTATAAAAAATAATGTGTGTCTTAAGGGACTCTTTAGAGTTTATGGATTGAGTGGGAGATCAAATGGGACTTATCTAAATAAGATATTAATAAGAAAAGGATTACTAATATCTAAATAATTCTCAATCAATAATTTCAAGTGGTCAAGGAACCCTTGTTAAAGAATGACTAAAGATTATATGCAATTTGATAGAGAAAGATAAATGTGAGGCTATAGATGGATAGATAGTCAATCATACATGAAATATATTAATGTAGGGATATGAGAGAAGGTTTTACATATATTAAGAAATTTGATGCTTCAAGAGTGACTAATAGGTCTTATATCTAAAGAAGATAGTTTGTCAAGAGATTGTAGTTTAGATCTAGGTGAGTACAATAAAGGTAAAAAAGTATATGTGATTCATGTTTCCATCCAAAAGAGAAGTAGTGAATGATGACCTATGAATTATTTTGGTGTCAAAGCTAAAAGGTTTGTTGGCAAAATATGTTTGAATTTTGAAATTGTTGGTGACATTTGTATATAGTTTATATTGAGTCCATATTGAAGGTAGCTTGTGATATTATGTTGAAAGGTTGATGTGAGATGCTGTTGTGTAAATGCTGATGTAATTTCTAGGTATATTAAGAAGAAAAAATCTGAAGTGAAAGAGAGTAAGATGTGGAAAATCCCTTAAGCCAATAAGTCTTAGAGAAAGAAGAGCTAGTGAAAGCTCAAGGAGAAAGAAGATCAAGAAGAGATAATGAAGGTAGAAGAGAGAGACCAAGTGAAGGTCAATAGTACAAGTGGTGAGTCTTTTAAAGAGGAGAGATAGTTCCAATAATTATAGATAGAAAAATAAAGTGAAGAGTAGAGGGTGAAATAAGATGAATGGATTGAGACAAGAAGATGACCATAATGAAGTGAGGAAAGTGGAAGATAAGTAAAGAGAGACTGCTAAGTTGAATGCATATTTGATAGGTTTAGATCAAGATTTGGGGGCACCAAGACCAAAGTGTTTAGTTGATATTAGAACAAGATTGAGATGGCATCTCAAAAACATAGTAATGAAGACGAAAAGATAAAGAGAAGTGTGCAAAATGAAAGAATAATTGAAAGTGTTGAGTAAGCATCCAAATGTGACAAAGGAGGAGGCAAGTAAGCCTCATGTTTTGAAATTTAATGATGATTTGACATGTGTGAATGAAAAAAATGAGATTTTATGAGTAATGAGATAATTACGCCAATGCATATGCTAAAGAAATAAAATGAAGAAGCATATGATCAAATGGTGTTCAAGAGGCACCAAGAGGAAGGAAAGGCTCAATATAAATTCATGATGATGGAAGATGAACAAGTAGGTCATCCAAATAATAAAAAATGCGACATGAATAAAGAATAAATACTCACACATGTGGATGCAAATAAAGATAAATAAGAAATGGGACAACAACATAATGAAATGTATGAGGAATATTCTAGTTTGTATCAAGTCTTGAAGAGATAATATGTCTTTAATTTTCATCAAATGAATAGAGAGATGGTAAAGGAGGTTACAAAAGAGAACATAGAATTGTGTAATGTAGTAATGATGTCTAAAATAAGAGCACTCATGAAGGCAATAAGAATCCAAGGACAAAAAAACACTCTAGATGATGAAGTTATAGCTATTGAGGTTAATGATCAGCTTATAAATGAATGAGAACCGATACAAAGATATGATAAAAATGCATTGGTGGATGATTTAATGAAGAAGAGTGAATAATACAAAGCACTTGGAGGTGCTTGCAAGAAATAACAACATGCAAATAAAAAGGAAAGTTGGAGAATGCCTCAAGGGAATGAGAAAGAACATGATTTTTCTAATATTTTCTTCATTGTAGGTATAACATGGAAGAGTATGGAAAGATGTAAAATAAGATACATGTGTGGCTATAAAGATCATGCACACATGCATTAGATATTGGTTCAAGTAGAATATAAGAGAGAAAAAGGTATACAATCCTTAAGTAGGCATTGGGATCTAGGAGGCCATGCAAGGAAGATCAAATCTCAACAAGAGAACAACTAAAGCACATCAATCAAGAATGCTTATAAACTTTAGGGAAAGTTTTATTTGCCCCTTGGAAGTATGATGTAGGGGAATATTCACATGGTTTCCATTTTAAGTTGTTTAAGTTAGTAGATGTCAATTATAATGTTTTTTCAGTGTTTAGAGTCCTTAGGTAGTCTTAAATTTCAAATTTGAGTCTATATAGTGTTTTCCCACCAATTTCCTTATTTGAAATTTCAAACTTATTATTTTACTATGGAATTGCCAATCATGTCTAAAGAGTTCTCAATGTTTTAATTGGTTTGGGTTATAAATATTTAATGTGATCAAGGTTAACAATACATACATGGATCATATGTTGAGGAAATTTTTTAGTCATGTTAGTGATTAGGTAGTTAACACTCTCTCCAACATCCAAGAGGGAGTTGAAAGCTAGTTAGATTAGTTTTTACCAATAAATAACTTGTAAATGAATGTGTTAGTTAAATTTCGAGGATTTATTCAAAGTTTGAGAGAGTCCAAACTTGAATAAACTATATAAGGACTCCTCATTTTGAAGTCTATTCCATGAAAGACCTTGTTTTTTTGTATATAGAGCATTAAATGACTATGAAATTTAGAATACTGATAAAGAAATCATAGGAGACAACTATTTTGAAGATTATATATATTTTTTTAAGTATAATACATTATTTTAAAGTATTTTATATGTTTTTTAGTGATTTTTTACCATATTATTTTGTGATAAGGCCTACACAGACTCTATAGACCTGTGTACTTACATTTAGTGATACAAGAATTATGTGTATGAGGTGAGAAAGGATAGATAATGTTGAATGTGGATAGTATTTTAAAAAATGAAAATGAAATACATGGATGGTAGTGGAATGTATGTATATTTTAATAAATATTGAGTGGAGAGTTTCCTTTATTTACTTATAACTATTGGTGTCATGTGCCTTTGTATTCTTCGATCAAGATAGGAAACTGAGTATGCTTAAATAATGATAAAGACTATGTGTAAAATTTTGAGTTTTCATACTTTCAAGGTTAATCACCTTACTCAACATTTTTAACTATAATTTTTTATTTTCATTTTTTACATAATACTAAACAATAAGGTATATCTAACCCATATAAGTGATACAAAAAACTAAGCATAGTTAGATTCCATTAATGTAAGAATATCCAATAGAGAACTTTGTAAACATCTATAATAATTTATACATGTGTGAGAGGTGTATATAGATCCCCTCCATCCATTAACATGGTATAAATTATCTTATAAATATTCACATACTAATTTAACCCTTCTCGGGTTGTCTCAAATTACATACAACCCTGTTCTAGGGTTTAGAAAGGACATTGAATATTTTAGGAGTAACAACCTACCAAAAACCCTAATTTTTTGTTAATAGCTATAAAAAATTATTTTATAACATAATTTGGAGTTTTGGAACTTGTACAGACCTTGGAATATGGTTAAAGAAGACTATGTGTAAGTTAGGGTATAAAGAGGCCTAATAAGCCTAAATAAAGGCTAATAAGTAATTAAAAATGTGGTCAAACCTTGGAATTAAGTAAATAAACTTTTAGAGATTAAACAAAATGATATAGGATAGTGTAAAATGTTTGTATTTTTATAATAGGATGTTTTACTTGTTTTTACCAAGATAAAATCCCTTAAAAAAGGATACTAAGAGAACCCTGTGCAATTGCAAAAAATAATGTGTCTTATGGGACTCTTTAGAGTTGATGGATTGAGTGGGACACTATATGGGAATTATTTTAATAGTATATTAATAAGAAGAGGATTAATATAATCTAAATAATTTTAAATCAATAATTCCAATTGGTCAAGGAAACCTTGTCAAATAATGAGCAAAGCTTGTATGCAAGTTGACATAAAATGACAAGTGTGAGTTTGTAGATGGATAGACAATCAACGAGACATGACATATGTTCATGTAAGGATAAGAGAGAAGGGATTGTAAAAAATAAGTTATTTTATGCTTCAAGAGTGACTAATAGGTCTTGTAGATAAGGAATATAGTTATTTAAGAGACTGCAGATCAGAGATAGGTGAGTACATCAGAGGTAAAAAAGTATATGTGATTCTCATTTCCATCCAAAAGAGAAGAAATGAATGGTGACCTCTGCATCAACCTTAGATCTATCTCATGTTGAAATTATGTTTATAATAGTACTAATATATATAATTATTCCAAAAATGTTAATATAAATCATATAATTATGTGATTTGGTGAATTTAAATAGTTGTGTAACTATGAAAGTCATGTTTTCAAAGCATTAATCCACTATATATGCAAAAATATAAAAAATTCCATAAGTACCAATATGGAGGACATGTTTCCAAAACATACCCCGCTATAAACATGAGATTTTAAATATTGAATAGTTGTGGATAAAATTCTTCCTAAGCATGCCCCCACCTAATCTAAAAACTATGAATGTGTTGAATCCATGCCTATATGACATTTCCCCACTAAATATAGAAACATATATAAGTACAATTTACTAAATGAGTGTGGATAACATGTTTCCAAATCATGTCCCCATTAAATATATATATTGTGTAAAGTGTGGATAACATGCCTAGATCACATTCTCCCACTCATATTCTCCCATTTTGAGGTGAGATAAATTATGAACTAGTAGTTACCTCACATCAAAAAGATAAAAAATTTGCATAATATGTGAATGTAACCATGTAGCATATAGAATGGAACATGTTGAGGTAAATGTATCAATGAATTGAATAAAACCAATGTTATCACATGTAGGCCTAAGATGCATGATAAATATCATGCCAAAATTTAGATAATAATAGTAAAATATCAACAATCAAATAAGAGCACACACAAAATCACTCAAAATCAAGTCAAAAGCCAATGGTTCAAAGAGACCACAAATAAGCAATATGTTTAAATATATTATAATCAAAGGGACATGACTTAGTCAAATTTACATAAAATAAAGAATCACATATTTGAAATTCCATAAAAAAATAATGACAAATTCCCATTTAAATGAAATCATACATAGGCATGGGGACCACAAGCAAATGAGCACATTCAAATTCTCAAAAATTTAAGACACGACACTCAAGGAAGAGAATAAATTAAAGCATAAGCTAATAATATAAAAAAGTCATAGTATCTCATGGATCTAATGTATTAGGAAAAGTATGTCAAGTGTATAGCCTATAAAGTACCATATTTATATATAATCATGGATAATAGGCATGTATAAGTCCACATGTAAGCTAAAACATGATAATGTAGAGTGATCATCAAATCCTATAACCTTTTTTTATCAAAATCAAATAATCGAATGCTCCCAATGTCTAAATGACATGAGTATAGGGAAATACTAGCATACAAAATATGAATATATCATGTATTTATGTATTCTTGTATCACACTCTAGTAGAAGTGTGACACATATGTGTATGTAGGAGTAGCTACGTATGTCATCCATCAACATGGAACTAACACATAAATTCAAAGGATCTAATAGAACATGTAGGTGTCATTTTTTTTGGGATGCTTTTTCTTTTTTTGGTATTTTTTGAATTTTTGACATAGGTTTAATTACTTCTATCTTCTTGTTTAAAAGGTGTAGGGCCACTTACAAATGATTTTAATATTTTTTATATCAATTTAGTGCCAAAATTTTAATGTTTATGTGTAATGGTTTACCTTAAGCCAATGGTGCAAGACAATTATGATGTCCATAATTTTGTATCTAAATCTTTGTACCCATATGATGAAATTTTACACATATGTTTGTGGTCTCTAGCTTATCATTCCACTCAACTAGAAAAGTTTGTCTTAACTTTAGTTTTAAATGTGGTTCATGTGATGATATCCATATAGTTGAAGCTTCAATACATGGGCTATAGGAAATGGGTAAGTAAATGTATCCTTGATATTCAATATCTAAGGAAAAATATATTAGTTCTTTTATAGTATGTCCCAATCATGAAAGACAAGTAGTCCCACATTTGTATCCCACTTGTTTGTATCAAAACTTATATAGTTGAAACATACCCATCAATATTACTAGTAATAGTTAAATCATCATAATTTATTTATTTGAGGTATACCTTTCTTATGAAGGATAAAAATAATGTTTCCTTTTAAATATTGTGGACACATTGCATATATATCCTTCACTCTTATATTGATGGATTATATATTTCATTGTTACACATTTATTAGTACTATGATCGATGATTTGATGGTAATTATAATATGGTGCTTTATTTTTAGGGAGTAGTCTATTACCTGATCTATGTCTGGTATATGGTAAATAAATAATTATATGTTTAAGTAAAAATGATAAGATGGTATCAGTGGTATCATGTTCCATTTTGATCTATAGTTTTTAGAATAAAACCTTTTGATAAGACTTTACATTATTCACATGATGTACTTGAATCTATCCCTTATAAGATTGACTCAATGATTTTAAACAATAGGGATGTTTATAATAACAAGATTTTACATGTTCATTTATTAGTGTTGGTTTGTCCTTATCTTGATTCAATGTTGTATTTTCTACAAGTGGGTTTATCCTATATATGTCAGGACCCATATGTTCAAATAAGTTATGTGAGAAGTGATAAAGTGGATCAAATTTTATTTTTTTCATTTATAGAATGTCATATCATAGGATATATCATCATCATTTTCAAAATAATCTAAAATATGGCCATAATTTTATTCAATATTGAATAATAAATAAATATTAAATGTTGGGGGTTCTTATAGTTTTTATAGCTATTTTGTTAATGGTTATTTATCCTTACTCATATATATGTGTGCCTTATATTTTAATGCATTATTTTTATCTAAGGAGAAAGTATAAATTATAATTGGCTCACCTATTTCATATGTATGTATATGTTCAATAGGAATGGATTATTTAGGTAGTACCACTATAGGGATGCCTTTAGCTTTGAAATGTATTATTTTAAAAAAATTGAAAGGTTCATCATCAGTAGGCATGGATAACAAGGTCCCATAATGAATTTAATTTACACATATATGTATTGTATATGCGATAGCTTAAATTAAATGTATCCAAGGTCTACCCAAAAATATATTATAATGTATTGATTGATACATGACCTAGAAAGTAGTTGAAATTTGTTTTGGTCCTAAGTTCATGTCTAATGTAATTTGTCTAACTAGATGTATATGTGATTTTTCAAACCATTTTTATGTGCGTAACAATATTTTTAATAAGGCTTATGTCGATACACATGATAGTTAGGAATTTCATGCTATAAATGTTTAGGCTTGATACATTATCAACAATCACTATTTTGATACCTTTACTTTGTATTGTTACTTGTATGAACAAAGTCAAAGTTTGGTCAATAATATATTTAAATGGTAAATATGTTGGATAAAATGTGATTCCATCACAATATCAACAAAATAAGAAGGCTTTATATCACTTGAAACTTATGTCTCATGTAATGCCTCATATAGGATATGTTTATATATATTAGATTGTTTTAGGAGCTCAAGGAGTGAAATTTTTACCTTAATATTTCTCAATTACTTAATAATTTCATATCCCTTGGGTTTTATTACCATCTTAGTCTTAGGAGGCACTTATTTTATATTAATAGGTGGCAGGATGGGTTGAGCAACTTTACATCTTCAAATAGTAACAACATGGAATGTATAATCCAATATAAATTATGGGTGAGTAATGGGTATAGGATGGTAGTTATCATATGAAATTTGAAAAAAGATTAAGTGTTGGTCTCACTCAAAATACCTCTCCTTATCAGCTTTAATTTTCTTAAAAGATTTTAAAGGTAAAATCATGTATAAAACCATAAAAATTATGACATATTAGAATCCAAAATGGGTAATAAAGGCATAAATATCACACATGTTTTATGATAATCATGGATAATAAACATAAAAAATTGAAAACCCTAAGTGGCCTAGGGTTTCATGTTCAAATATTGAGGTCACCAGAATTTTAACTCTAAAATTTTGATATAAGGTGATCTTATCATTAACCCTATATTTTTCATTAAATGGGTATTTAAAAAATAAATGTATTAAGGTTGATAATCATATATATAGTAGGCCAATTAGATGCTAAACTAATATATATGAATACATTGAATTTATGATGTTGAGATAGTCTAAATATGGAAAGTAAAACATGCTAGATATAGAAATGAAAAATAAGTGATGTACTTAGATTGTTATGATGTTAGTGTAGTTCTAGATCTAGAACATGAAAAAACAGGTAGGAAGGAGATTCTTGAGTAGTCATTAGATTTTGTGTAACACTTTTGGCACTCTAGACATTAACTTCAACCTGAGATGATTATGTCAACACTATTATATGGATTCAAAATTAGTGTCATTTATTAAATACCTATTAGAACATCATGATAACACCTAAATTATTTTAGGTTTTTCTTTTCCTTCACTCTAATTCATTCATATTTAGGTCATGGACTATCACTCCTTGTGAAATGTTAAAACCCTAGTTTTCCATCTTCATAGTGACTATGGGGGAAAATGGGTTAGTAGGGACATGATGCTAAGCTAACCCAAAATAACCCACTATTAGAGGGTGTTTCATACATATCCAATACTCATGAAGAGGGCCTAAGAATTATGTAGTTCTCCCCTTCATTTTGGCTTGTGTGTGAATACACAATATGTGAAAAGTAAGTATAACAATGACCTAGATTATCACTTGGAAAATTGGGATCTTGGGTCACTCCTTTAATAATTCAGACATGTAGATCTATTTTACCTATGACTGGTATGGAAATATAGAAGCTATGTTTAATTTAATTCTTGATATAGTTATTTTGATAAGTTACCTTGGTATCTTTGGTGTTTTTATAGGTGAGGAATGAATGAGGGTTGATCTTGTATTTATATCAAACCCTTTAGATTAATAAAACACATTAAATAAATTATGATGACCATTATGATATGTTTCATTTGAAAATTATATGACTTTAGGGAAATAGACACTTGTGTTATAAATGAGATTAGAGTTGATGTTACTATCTATCCTCGATGTTGGTGTCTAGGGAACAAGAAAATGGGTGTAGATTCAAAACTTGTAAAAATGGAATATATGTACATTTTAAGAATTCTTGGAAAGATAGGATACCTAGGTCATCAACATAATATTGGTCAAAATAAGAGATATAGCCCAAGGGTCATAAATATAGATCAGATGTGAGACTTGTGAAATTGGGAGAGGTAAAGAATAGAGAGGAACAAACAAGTTATAAATTAGCCAAGTGTACAAAATTAAGTTGTTTATGAGCTTAAAATATCATTTGAACTTACTATCTCACCAAATATCAATATTTATTTCTATTACATTATTTCTTTACTATCTTTATTTTCTTTACCTAAGGAATGTTTCCACCCTTTAACACATCTAAAATCCTCTTCACAATAGTTATTTCCTAATAGTTTATCTAAATTTATCAAAATGTAATTCCTCAATTTTTACATAATTAGTGATTATTTATTCATATGTATGTTTGTGTGTACATATAGACATATATGTATATATACATACATACATATATGTGTGTTTATACACAAACATACATTCATGTGTTTATGTTGGTATATATGTATATATGTGTGTACATACATACATACATATATCAAATGGCATGTGTGATGGTCTTTGGTCCAAGGGGTTCATCTTATCTCTTGATATATTTTGGTTTAGGTTTTCAAACAAGGCATCTTTATGTATCTAATTTATTTCTCATTTTAATTATCTTTTACTTCTACTTATTATCTTTCTCTTCATTAATAATTATGTTTACTACCCTCTCCTCTATGTAAATAATCCCCTCATTTTCTTTATTTTATTCTATCTATTCTAAATTATCATGTAAGTTATCTTCAATAATTCATTCCTCTTTCTATAATACATTATTTATTACGTTATCCTAATTATATTGTACATCCTCATCTATTTTATATTTTATTATATCTTCTATCTTATTAGCTATATTATCCACATCTCATTTTCTTCTTACTCTTCTCTTTTCTCTTTTATCATTTTTTTTTTTAAGGTAGACATTCCTTCCCCTAGTCTTCCACTCATAGGGTTATAAAATTATCATTTTATCCTATTATATTTTTAATTTATAATAAATACCTCCTCATGTCACCCATTACTCATCTTTATGTGGAATTCACTTCTTCCAATTGATTATTTATTATATCATATCCCCTTATTGTTTTATATCTATATATACATCAAGTGATCAAATCTAGATACATTATCTTTTTTTAATTATATTTTATTGAAATGGAATTCATATAAATTATTTATAAATATTCTTATATTTTTTAGATACTAAATATTTCTCTTTATTACTTTAAAATGAAAATCTTTGCATACATTTACTATGCATGAATTGAGCATCCAAACAAGGTCCTAATTTGTCATCATGTCACTTTCATGGTATATTATAAGTCAACCCTAGATTTTTGTTGTTATACACATATGGGAATATCATTGTCCACTTTAAATCTACTAAATATACTACAAATACACCTCAAAAGTCTTATAGAATTCCACCAATGCAAGGTTCAATTTTGATAGTTACAGTCATTATCGATAGTCAATAATAACTTATGTTGATGTAAACCATCTTGATCTTAGTAAGGAGTATTTTATAAAATTAATAAAATATTAAATATTTCCCCCATCAACATATAATAATTATAGAATGATTAATTATTCAAATATATCCATATATAAACAAATTAAGGTCATTCAAAAGGAATTATAACTTATATGTGATACATCTATGCACTATTGTACATTAAAAAATCTACCCAATTTTACCTAATTTGTGTATCTATCAATAAAATAAGATAAATGCCTAGATTAAGGTAATACTACATTTTATTGTTGTGGAACCTATCTCAAACACGTCTGAAGGGTTGGTTCTCCCCATGGCATAAAAAAGAGAGAATAAATAGTTAACTGGGAAGACAAAAATGACCTTGCCAAAAAAAATAGTAGGTAAGAGATCATAAAGGACCCATCTAAAGGAGGAAAATGATATAAATATCAAAAACCACTTTATTATATTATGGGAAATAACCAATTTTAGTTGGATTGGAAACCATACAATAGAAAGAGACAAGTATTTTTTCCTGGTGTAGGAACCAAATGGTTCTATATGGATTGTAAACTAGGCTGGACTAATGGAGCAAGAGGCCCATGTATTTACAATAATCACTTTTGGTTGGTGTGAGAAACACCTAGTTTATTTGGGCCAAAAAATAAATTCTCATGGCACCCAAACCCAATAAAGACAAGAAAGAAATTTCCAATCTAGTGTTTGACTAGATTCAAAACCAACTTGGGGATAAAGGGAGGCCCAGTTATCTATAAGATAAATCTAAGATGGGTTCACCATAAAACTTAAATACTATAAAATATGTCATAAGGTGTATGTGAGGCCCAACATTTTTACCATGAAGAAGAAAACCAAAAACATCAAGGGAAAAATAAGAAACACAAAGGGCACAGAAGAAGTCCCTGATCAATAGCTAGAGAAGAGAAATCATACCCCTTTAAACTTATCTAATAATATATGGTTAAAGAGATTTAAATGGGGTATATTGGATCCTTGGGGTTCCCAAATTTTAAAATCACTTGATACCCCCAAATTTATGATCAGGTTCATGTAACCATTTCCTTATCTAAAGATGTGGCCAAATCTAGTTTCCATAAAGGAAGACAAAAAGGTCCTATCACCTCTAATCTCATTATCAATAGTCCAAGAGATTTTTGAGGACTATTTGATTCAATTAATTATTTTTAATGAGTTTACATCAATATCTAATTTTTAAATTCCTCTTTCCCTAGCTACCTTAATGCCCTAAATGGAAACTCTAGCTTCAACAACTTAGTTTGTTTGGGTTGTCATCTTGCACACATAGACAACCAAGAAATTCCCATTAATATCTCTAAATAATTCACCTCCTCTATATGTCCCTAGGTTACCTTTAAATGCACTATTAAATTTGATTTTGTACCATCCTTCTAGTGGAGGGGTCCATTTGGTTGATTCTTTATAGGGGTAATTTATCAAATTATGACTTTGATGTAGCTTAAGATTTCATATATCAAGAACACTTAAATCATCCCTAGCACTTCATTTAAATTTTTTAGGATTCCTAGAGGCCCATTTTTCATTTATATCCTCAATAATTTTTCCTTGAGTGATCCAACACTCAAACATTTTATCTTTAAGGGGAGAGAGAATCTCCTTAGTGAATTCCTCTTTTTGGTTCAAAAAAACTCTAAGGGATGCCATTGATGAGGATCAAGAATTTATTGGTGTAAATATAATTAAGGATAATATTCCTAAATATTTTTTAAATTCCATGTATTTTATAATCAATAATAAGAATCTCCATAAAACTCTAGAGTAAGCCTTTACGACATCTAGCTTAAGAAGCATACCTTCTCTTTTAGACTGCTCCAAAGAATGAATATCCTCATTCATCAGAATGATGGTATCATTTCTTTGTCTTCCTTACACAAATTTTCCTTACTGATTAGAAATGGTTTTATGGAGTAAAGGTTGGAGTCTTAAAACAAGACTCTTGTTGTAGATATTATAGAATGTGTTATAGAGGCTAATTGGTCTAAAGTTTTTTATTTAAAGAGAACCTTATTTCTTAGGAATAAATTCCAAAAAATTACTATTAATTTATGTAAGGATATACCCTATACTAAAAATTTATGCTACTAGAGCCACCATCCCATGTTGGATATTCTCCCAAAAATGTTGAAGAAAAGGGAAAAAAACCATCTGATCTAGGTGCCTTGCCACTTTCCATTAAGAACACCATCATTTTCACTTCATCATTGGTAGGTTACTTGAACATGTTATTATTTTATTTAAGATCAATTACCTTACGAAAAATCCTAAGAAAGATTATTTCAAGATCTTAGTTGATGGGATGGCTTTTAGAGAGGATGTTTTTGAAATAGTTGACCACTTCCAATTTTATCTCATCTTAATCCTTGAATTTGGTATTTCCATATTTTATGAGTTCTCATTTTCTCAAGGTATTCCTTTCTTTTCATATATATTGAATTTTTTTTTTGAGTTTCTAACTCCCTACTGTAATCATGTGTTTATATATCTTTGTCTCCAGTAGATCTTATCCCTAGTTTCAAGGTTATGGGAACTACATTATAACTCCTTTTCCTTCCATTGATTTTATTTATCCATTCCATTTGATATGATATGTTATTATAAAGTGTTAAGAGCTTCAATAATTTCCTTTTTACTTATAAATATGTTTCTAAAAAATTATTCATTCCACACTTTGAGATTTGTTTTGATTATTTTGGGCTTAAAATCTAGAACAAAGATCAATGGGGCCTCAACCTCAACATTCCACCATTTATTCATGGTTTCCAAAAATCTTGAGTGATCCATCCACATCTTCTCAAACCTAAATGGGAAATTCTTGGTTTTAGGGACTTCTTATTTGAGGAAGAGTAGGGGGTTATCATCTGAGCCAATTTTAGGAAGGACTAAAATTTTATGGTGGGAGAGTAAATCCCATTTTAAATATAAGATAGTTTATTCAATTTAACTTGAATATTATATGCCCCCATTCTTTTTTTCATCCAATTTTATGAGGCTCCACACAATTCCATACCTTAAAGATTATTTTTCATGATAAAGTCATTGAATTTAACCATACTATCATTTTATTTAGGATTTCCTACCTTCTTGTCTTTTGTGTTTAAGGGTTATTAAAATCACTAGACACCATCTAGTCCCATTCATATGTGTAGGATCTAAATTCAGATAGTTCTTCCCAAAATTGTTTCCTTCGTGTTTTAGAATTAGATGCATAAA
>JARHVA010001198.1:2837500-2852500 GCA_037957365.1 Torreya grandis
AATTTACTTACACACTGTTAACTAAGGAGGATAAGGATATTCACTACAACTCCTTTTGAGGGGTCCCTTCCTCATTCAGAATGGAGTTCTAATCCTACTCTAAGAGATTGACAAAAGCTTTTTATATAATCAACTTTCTCATTACTCAAATCTATAGAAATTAAAGATTACTATAGAATATTACAATACAATGACTTCTATAGTTATATTAACTATCCAATCTCAATTTCAACTTCACTAACTCCTAATCTGATCTAGGTTCTACCATTAACTATAGAAGGTAATTTATTAACTTCTAACCAAAGACACCAAACTAGGAAAAATACAAATACTTTAGAAAATTACCCTAGTCAACCTTCAAGTGGTTAGTAACCAAAGTTACTTATTTTAGGCTTGATTGGGTTAAGGACAAGGTATACTATTTAGTTGGTTTATTTCTTTTTGTCTTATTCCCATTGTCCTTATCTTTCTCATATTTGGTATCACATACCAATTTATTTGTATGTAGGGAGTTCATATAATATCTATGGTCCTTTCTAATCATCCATTTAGTTCCCAAGATAGCTAGATGTGTCCTTAAGATGTAATCACAATAATAGATCTATTTTATATAGTGGTTGTGGGAAACATATAGGTGAATCCTATAGTTATTTTAGGCAACTTATAGGTGAAGCCTACAATTTCTATGGGCACTCTATAGTGGCTATAGGCAACCTATAAGTAAAGCCTATAGTTATCATGGATGACTTGTAGTGGCTATGGGTATCTTGTAGGTGGAGCCTAAAATTATTATGGGCAACCTAAAGTGGCTAAAAGTAGCCTATAGGTGGATCTTACAATTTCTTTGAGTAGCCTGTAAGTGTTGAGCCCAAATGAGATCCTATAGTCTTACATTATCCTTAAAATGATTTTTAAAAAAAGTTACACAAGTATAATATTATCAAGAAAAAATCATTAATTCATTCATTCATGTATGTTTTTCTATGTGAATCCCCGTAACCATCTATGACTCATACACATGAATGAATGAATTTATGATTTTGTTTATGCATTGATATATCAATCCACAAACAAAATCATAAATTCATTCATTCATGTGTATGAGTCATGGATGGTTATGGGGATTCACATATAAAAGCATATATAATAGGTATGGATAAGCCTACAAAATAGAGCAATCAGTGGCCTCATCAGAACCCCTAATTAACCTCTTCCTCAACCTTGAGTAAGCCTTGGTTATATTTTGAAGCTACATTTTTTTTTGAAATAAAGGGTCTCAGTGCAACTTGACCCTTCAAGGATATATAAGCATTTAACATCATCAATGTTCTCCCATATTTTCTTCTCATCCTCTCTATTAGATAGGACCATTTACTCCTAGTCAAGAATTAGGAACTAAAACAAAGGAGTTTAAAACATCAATCCCAACCATTTTACCCTTCTCTTCTTGACAAACTCAATATACATGTATACTCTATGTATGGCTTCCCTAAGGTTTTGTGGGGAGTAAGGTTCCTTTATTTTGAAAGCATTAGAGAGTTTTACCCATCTGTGAGAATAAAAAAGAAAAATTTGCTTACCATATCCTTCCATTGGACTCAAATAATGATTTTGAACTTCTACCTATTTCCTGATAACCCATTCTTATGGAGTACTTGAGTTCATGAAGGATATTTATTCTTTTATTACAACATCTGGATCACTTGATTCACCATTGATCATCAAGATATCTTATTTTTATTTTTCTTGATACTTTTCCACTTGTTTCCTTCTTTTTCATTAAAAACATATGAAGAAAATACATTTAGTTGTACATCTCCTAAGTAGTTGCTTAGATTCCAATCTACATTATTGGGTAACATGATATTGGTGGATGTAAAAATCACTTAACTGATCTTGGAAGTTAGGATCAACATGTCTATATACTTCAAAGAAATATTTGGGGTCACAAACAATGTAATATTGATTACTATAGATCCTTTCATATCTAAAATTAAACCATATATCTTCTAAGTATAAAGCATACACCATAGAAGGTGGTCAACACCCCATTAACATTTTAGTGGTTTCATGTATTTTACTAATATTTTCCTTTAGATACTTGATCCTAGTTTTAACAATTTCTAGTCTTTATTTTAAGTCATATTATTATATTCTTGTTTCAACATATACCTTAAATATTTGCACTAACTTCTTTTGGTGAGTTTTATCATCACTAAATTGTTCCTTAAGAAAATGTGGGAGGTCATTAGTTTTTATAGGTGTGGCAGTTGAAAGATCCACATCAATAATTTCTTCTGTTATAGGTATTTTTATAGTGGGTAATGGAGAAGGAAATATATGGTAGAAGGGTATCAAATCTAGAAAATAATTTGTTGAAAGTGCTTTTATGGCTAAGGTAGATGAAGTCATTGTAGGTTCCTCTAAGAAATCTGATTTAGGTGCCTCCAATAACCCTTCTTTGTCCATAGAAGGTTCTACAAATTTTTCTACCCTTAGAAACATTTCAATGCCTCTCTTACCTTTTAATTCTATTATTTCAATCTTCATATTGTATATTTATTTCATAGCTTATTCTAATGTTTGGAACTCTTAGGCATGAGGAAATATCCCTTATTTTGCTTTTTTTCCATAGTCTCTTCTTTGATTAATTCCTCTTCTACTATAGGCTGATCTACTATTCTCAACTCTTCTTTTATATACCTAATGTTTTTGAGGAGGTTAATGTCTTCTTCGGTGAATCTAGATGGTTGGGGTGACTAATCTTCTTCTTCTTTGGTAGATTCTTCATCAGTAGACCATTCTTCAATTTCAAACCCATTAGGAGTCTTCTGAAACCTAGGCTCTTTCTTTGGCTTTTCATCCTCACTGATGTCTATGGGTGAGGAGGATATAGTTGTCTTTTTTTTCTTAATTATTTGAGATCTCCTAAGAGGATGTCTCTTTCTTCTTGATATGGTGGGTTTATTATCTTTAGTTTTCATCTTCATTTTAGGATGGACGGTTGATGGAACTTGTTCTTCTTCTATAGTAGTTGATGGAAGAACTTCCTCTTATCCTAAATAAGCCATGGTGGAAAAATAAATCTATGGTGAGGAGATAGTGGGAGAAGGAATATGCTATTGTGGACTTCCCTTCTCTATTTCAGGAGGAGGTAGGACTAGTTTCCTTCTCTTTATTCTATCCATAATAGTTTTAGATGCATGCCCAATAGATATGGGTTGGTTAGTATTACTAGTGCCTGCAACATCTTCTTGTATAATCTATTAGGCCTACTCCTTAGAGGACTCCTCCTCTTCATTACCCTCTTCTTTCTGAGGTCCACTATTTCATAAGGATAAAAACTATTCCTAACTTATATCAGTTTTGACATAGTTTATTACATGTTTAGTTATCAACCATATTAGGAAAGGATGGGATAAGGATTTTTCAATACCCTTTTGGTACTCTTTGGACTTTCTTTTTAAAATATTCCATAAGTGATGTGGAACATTAATGGTTCTATCATGCCTTAAATGATTCAAAAATTTAACCTAAAGAAAATAAATTAGGAAATACCTTCCTTCATAGGTCATATATCTGATGATGTATGAGGCTATCTCCTCTGAGGTTGTATGTAAGTTTAATCTTCCTACACTACCTTTCTTCAGTACTAGTCTTTCATTTCTTTAACAAAATTATTATCTAGATTTTTAACCATTAGGTTTGTCTTTCTAGGTCTCTCCTATATTTGGCAACCTAGTTGCCTAGCTCACCATTTATTCAATGACTAGGAATGTGATGACATGTATAGTAGCTTAGTCTCTAGTAAAGGATCCTACAAATTCCCTAGTAAGGGGTTCTAAGTAATGTTATAATTTCTCAATATAAGTGGCCCAACTAGCTCTATCAAAGACAACCCAACTGGCTTAGTCTCCCTGAAGTTGCCTATGATCCATGGGTTCTCTCCTCACAACTGACCCTCCCATTCTTCTAAGTTTAGATTTTTTGCCAATCCTTTCAACTAGTAAATGGGAACACACGCTATTTGGATTATAAAAATTTACCTATAAAAAAGTAGGGTTTGTTTAATAATGGTAGTTTGTGGTTGATTTTTTTAGGGTTATAGGTTATGGTGTGCTTCAGCTTTGCATGAATGGTTGTACTTAAAAAGGAAAGAAATAAAAGTAATTATTTTCCCTATAGGTTATAATTACTTCATTATGGCTCTAATCCTACGTGTATAGATCCCATAGTGTATTATATACTCAACCAAAACATCCTCCCCCCATGTGATCCATCACATATCCTTAAGTGACATGGATTGAATAAGATAGAATGGATAGAATCGGGTCATAATTAGAGGTATAAGCATTGGTTGGGATATCATCATGTGGGTTTAAGTGTGAGTTGAGGGATATTAATGAATGACATGTTTCATGATTTAATATGCTTTTCAATATCATACATGTTATATTAAAATAATGAATACTTTTTAATGATCAAAATATACGGTGTACCTTTTTAATGGTTTACCTAGGGTAATGCCAAGGATTTGCATGTGAATGATTGGTAGAATGTAATGATTCTACTTGTATTTTTAACTAGATTAAAGTGGGTCCCTTTAGAGTAATTATGAGATCATAAGATGGTAGGCTTTTATGGTGCCCTCAATGCATCTGTATGTGATTCATGACCACCAACATGAAACTAAAATAGGGGTATTTAGACTTGGATAAGAGATTATTACTCTCATACCACAAGGTGATTATTATAGAGCTAGGTGATCCAAGTCAAGTGATGCATGAACATCGAAGAGGCTAGCTGAAGGTGTTATTTCTTTGTGATCTTTTATTACATGAGTTTACATGATTTGTCTCTATGTTATCTTACTGCCTATGTATTCTGCCTAATGACTTAGCCTTGTTATTAAGAGGTAGGCCTGAGAAAAATTTGAACATTTTTACTCTCATCCTTATTCATTCATTCTTTTGTTGGTTTGGTGTCTTCCATGTATGCTCAAAAGCTCATAGCCAAGGCCATAACTTAGAGTTTGGGAATAAGTATTCTATATGTGCTTAGAGAGATGTTAAGGTATGCCTATAAAAACTAAAGATGGTTCCTGTAGTGACTGTAAGGTTATGCCCAGCTATGGGGAAAAATCCCCTAATAGCTATAAAAGAGTCCATATCAACTGAAGGAGGTTCATGTAGTAGTTATAAAATATCCCTTGGTAACTAAAGGATGATGAATAGTTTGCTCAGAATGATTATTTATTTTATTTTTTTGTTTTTACCCATAAATAACCAATAAGTCAATTTTCTATTTAGGCCTATTTTATAGTTTTGGGTATCCAGTAGGCTAGTTTTCTACCTAAAAAACACCAACAACACTCAATAAAGGGTTTTCATTATTGGGTTTTTATTTTTTACTCTAAATGTTACTTACAGTAGAATGTTTATTCTGGGTCCTTACCAAGTCATAAGTGAGGGTGACTAGTCAAGGACAAATGAAGGTCTCAGTCTTGATGCCATAAGAGGGCTAAGATGTCCTCCTCTCTTTCTTCATCTATGTGTTGGTTGGTTTTCCATTTGTTTGGTGAGACATCATGTTGACCCAACACATCATTATATCTATTTTTTAATTTTGGGTGTATGTGCTTGGAAAACTCCTCCTGAGTGATTGGATTTTTGTACAAATTTAGTCTATGGCCATTTACCAGGAGATAGAATCTTACCATATCAATGTTTTGGAGTTACACTACTCCATTTTCAAAAACATGTTTAATCTCAAATGGACCAAGCCATCTGGTCTAGAGTTTTCCCTTATGATCCTTGTATTTTGAATCAAAAAGAAGAGCCCAATATCCTATATTGAATTGCCTAGTCTTAATGTATCTATCATGCTAGCTAATCAACTATTTTTGTTTAAGTTATATGGTCTATAATGCCTATTAACTGTATTCATCTAAGGTATTTAGTTGTATAAGTCTTTTTTTAAATGCTTCATATATATTCATCCTAAGTTCTAGTGTTGTCCATAATATTTTATTCTCAAATTATATTGGCAATATATATTTCTTCCTATAGACCAACTCACATGGGGTAAAACTTGTAGTAGTCTTCCATGTGATTTTACTAGCCCAAATAAATTCAAGAACTATAGCCTCCCAATCCTTATAGGACATACTAATAGTCTTGGTAAAAATATTTTTGAACTCCTTATTGGTGAATTCAACCTATCAATTAGACTATGGATGATATGTAGTTGATTTTTCATGCCTAATCTTGTATTGTTGGACCAAAGTAGTAACTAAACTAGTAGTGAATTGGGGTCCTTAATCAGTGACAATTTCTCATGGCACACCATATCTTGTGAATATTTACTCATAGATGGAAGATGCCACCTTCTCATCCCTATCTTGTGTAAGAACCTTGACTTCCACCCATTTACTGACATAGTCATTACATACAAACATGTACTCTTTATTATTAGATTTTAGATCAAAAATTCCTACAAATTCTAGGCCCTATTTTATAAATGATTCAAACACTATTTGAGACTATAAAGGCATCTCATCTGAATGTGTAGGTATCCCCATATGCTAACATTTATCATAATAAATATTATACCTTATATCATCTTTATGGAGTGAGGGCTAATAATATCCTGTATTCAATATTTTTACTAATGTACACTTGGCTACAAAGTGCCCTCCACATGGTTCATCATGGTAGGATTTGAGGATATCTAGAACTTCATCTTCTCTAAGAATTCTTCTAATGATGGAGTCAAGCCCACTATTAAAAAAATCTGAACAACCATGAATACCTACAACTTTTCTAAATTAAAGCTCTTCTTTGTTTAGGTAAGAAGTGTTATGCGAGTAAACATGTGGCAAGGTAGTTAGCAATATCAACATACAAAGGTGTTGTAAGGGTGAGGGAGAATAGATGCTCATCTATAAATGAGTCAGCCAATATGGTATATTCTTCAAGGGATTGTAGGCATGATAAGAAATCAACCACAATATTGTCCCTACTAGGCTTATCTACAATGGTGATATTAAATTCTTGGAATAGAAACAATCATCTTATCATTGTAGTTAGGATAGCTAGTTTTTTCATAAGGTACCAAATGGATACATCATCTATATGACTGAATAATTTATACCTTTTTATGTATTGATGGAACTTGTTGATAGTGTAGACTACTACAAAGAACTCTTTTTTAGTAACTGTGTAATTTAATTCTACTCCATGTAGGTTTCTTATTACAAAATAGATAACATAATTATGTTATCCCTATTTTTGGCCTAGCACATCTCCTAGGTTAGTATTTAAAGTGTCTATGTGAATATTTAAGGGAAGATTCCAATTAGGACCATGCATAATAGGGGTGGAGGTAAATAATTCCTTCAATTGCTTAAAAGCTATATCATAGACAGGAGTCTAGAGAAATTCAACATCTTTAGTCAAGAGAGTGAACAATGGTGTTGTTACTTTTCTAAAATCATTGATAAATATCTTGTATTAACCATCATGTCCTAAAAAACTCATAACATATTTCTATTTCTTAGGAATAGGGAGATTTTTTAAGATGCTGATTTTTGTAGGGTTAACATTAATTCCTTTAGTAGATACATGGTGGCCTAAGATAATGTCTTCTATCATAAGAATGTATCATTTTTTATGACTTAAAGACAAATGGTTCTCTTTAAATCATTGTATCACTTTCTCCAAGTTGTTTAGGCACTCATCAAATGTTTCTCCATAAATAGTGAAGTCATCCATATAAATTTATTCACATTCATTTGCCAAATCTGCAAAGATACTCAAGACAATTCTTTAGAATGTTACAAGATCATCACATGGCCTAAAAGGTAATACAGCATAAGAATAAATACCCAAAAAATGAGTGAAGGTGGTATTCTCCTATTCCTCAAGAGTAATGTTAATCTGATTGTAACCACTTAAGCCATCCAAAAAGGCAAAATATTTATTCCCTACTAGTGTGTCCAACACCTAATCAATAAAGGGAAGAGGAAAATTATACTTTCTAGTTGTTTTATTAAGTTAATTATAATATATGAATACACACCATTCTCCATTTTTATTTGATACAATTACCAAAGGTGAAACCCATTCACTATCTGAGCTAGAGTGTATAAATCCATTGGTCAATAGTTTTTGTAATTCCACTATGACTATTTTTCTAAAAGCTGGATTCATCTTATGTTGTGGTTGTCTAATTTGTTGGCACTCTTATTTGATATAGATATGATGTGTGCATGTTTTTTGGTTGATTCTATACATGTCATCATAATCCCACGCAAAATCACATTGGTTTGCATGCAACATGTTGACTAGGCATTTCTCCTCCTCATTTGACTCCAACTTGCTATTAATAAGAAATGTTTTTCCTAGAGAGATTTCAATTTTACGTGAGAGTGATTTCATAATTTCTATATTGCTAATGGATATGGTTTGGCTACATCTATAAGGCATCATCTAGTAGAATATTTATTATACATATGCATCAAATTTATCTACTTCCTAAAAGCTAGAAAATGGGAAATCAACACATTATAGGTGGTTGAGTTTTGTATAATGAGTTTGTTAATTATTCTAGAGAACATCAGAAATAATTACATCATTGTCCTAATCAACCAAGGTGTATGCATGGTCTATGGTGAATATAATAATCTGAGGAGGTTGTTTTGCTTCATCTTGTTCATCTCATAACATATGTTCTAGTGCAAATGTTGGTTGGACTGGGGGATAGAGGACCAACTTCTTAGTGTAGTTTACATTAGAGATCAACATATCACTTGATCTACAGTTGATGAAGGGATCAGTTTTGGCAAACCAAAGATGTCCTAAGATAAGAGTATATCCACCCAAATTAGACTTAGGCTATAACACAATGAAATATACAAGATACTTTGAAGAATATATAGTAATGACAAGATATTTAATGATTCCTTTTAGTTTGCATATAGACCTTTCAACCATTTAAAACATTTTAGATGTAAGATGAATATTATTTAGTTATAGTTTTTTCATGGTTTTTGTTATCATTACATTTATTGCATCCCCTAAGTCTATATAATTATTGATCATGGATCTAGACTATTACTACTAGGCACTTTGGATCTAAATATTTATTTGGCAAGGTGTTTCTCAGTATAAGGTCTACTAACTGGCTAATCACATGCACTATATTAGGATCCTTATTCTTCCTTCTAGGCTTATGTAGACATAAGTATCTAATAAATTTGGAATATATGGACACATCCTTCATGTCCTTGAAGAGGGGAATTTTAACACAAATATTTTTGAGCTATCTTATGAAATCAAATTTAGGCTCAATTAGATGGTGTTGAAGGGTAAGACATTTTAGAAATGGTTGGGCTACTTTAAAAACAACCTTATTTCTAATTCAAAGAGTTCTTGTGGTGATGAATGTGGGTTAACATGATCTTCTATATTTTCTTGATCTAACTCCATTATTATGGGTGGGGCTAGAGGTGGTAGAACTTTCCATGAATGTAGGTGAACTTCACTAATGTTCATTGCATATACTAGGTACTAGATAGGTTCAATGGTAAAGGTTAGTTAAACTAGCTTATTTTTATGGTTCTACATAGGTTAGGCAAGGAGATAATTAGGATTGGATGTATCTTCTATATTGGGCATAAGAGTAGGAGGTTATTCTTGCTACTGTAGAGGGAATCATCCTTGATGGTTTCCCTAGGGCTGATTGGGTATCTGGGGATGCTACCACTAGTTTGTGAAGGGTGGGCCTTCGGGTGGTTTCCAATCTTGTGTCCAAGGTGGGGATGTATTTTGTGAAACTTTTTTAGAGGTAGTATAGTATTTTTTCTAAGGTGGCTACTAGTTGGAATTAGGAGGTGGGATATTCATCCATGGACTAGTCCAGTTGGGAGTAGTATTTGTAAATTATGAGTTAAAGGAGGTAGAATTTACAAAAGGTGTATTTTTTCACATACCTAGATAAGATGGTCATTTAAACCATGGAATTATTTGTGCAACATATAAAACCTAGTCTCTATCTCCTCCTACAACATGTAGATTACTATTTTTTGGTTCTTCAAATTTGATGTTAGCTACTTTAGCCTAAACCTCATGACACCTACAATCTATCTTCCTCCTCTTACAATCTAGATAATAGATCATCAAATATTGATCCAACGATACTTTATTTTGATTTGAGTGATGGATATCTAGATGGGTGGCTAAATGACTAATGATATCTTATTTCATGTCTTATAATAGGTTACTAACTTTAGATTTTTATAGGCCACTTGTAGCTACCAGTGGAAGCTTGTTGCCCCTAACTTTATTTATGGAAAACCTAGAATAGTTCTTGCTCAATTCCTTGATGTTTGAAAATGGAAGATGGAAGATATCTCCACCTCTCATTAGGTCCAAGATTTTAGAAAATATTCTTAGACTCCTTTTAGGAAGATGAGTTTTAGAGGTTCTTTTCCTAGTGTACCTTGTTTGAATTTCTATACACTGATCATGAACCATTCAACATAGTATTCCAAAGATTTTTCCCCTTCTTGAGTCATCCTAAAGATATCATTTCTTCTATAACTTATTCCACATACATATTATTAATACTTAGCTATAAATTTATTTTTAATATCCTCCCAAGTGAGGATTGAATTACTACCTATTCCCATGAACCAATGAAGTGTTGAGTCCTTGAGGGTGGCTAGAAAAGTTTCAACTTATATGCATCATGCTTGTATTCATATATTATATAGAGGATATCAAATTCCAACAAAAATATGTTTGGGTCTTCTAAAAATGTACCTCTAAAAATGAGCAAGGATGAGAGTGGGATATTTTTCATTTGTGGTATGCATATTGCATCTAGAATAGGAAATTCAAAAGTAATTATGTTTGGAGTCCCATTGTTATCTATAAAGTCTCCTTCTCCATTCATGATGATATTTCTTGTGATATGGATACCAAAGGTAATCAAGATCACATCTTCAAATTTCGTATCAATCCCTTCATTAGTATGATAGTAAACATTTATTTGCTACTCCACAATCATTTTACTTCATGATATATCTAAAGATTATCTTAATATTTATTAGATTTATAAGAAATACTTGATGGAATGATGTTCTAATAATACTTTTTGGAGTGTTTGGTTCATGAAGTTTTTCTCCTTTATTTTTTCTTACTAACTCAGCAAATGCTTCCTCTGCTTATGCTTCCATTTTTAAAGCCAATAGTACTTCTTCAATAAGTTGCTTCCTTCGATTTGTAGGGTCTCCTTCTTTAAGATCCCTCTAGCTTATGGTATATTTTTCAACAAGATTCTTGGTTACTATAGGTACTTGCAGTTCTTTTATGATAGCAACTTATGGCTTGTTTAGTATGAATCTCCCTAAAGAATCTCTTTCTCTCTACATAAACATTGTGCTACACCTTTCAACTATCTTGTTCCTTCCTACATAGGATTAGTGTCTCTTTTTTTAGTGTTCTAGGGGGTTATTTAAGAATAAGCAAAAATTACAATAAAAGAGTGTGGAAATCAAAATAACTAGAATTGAAATTTTACTTCTAGAAAATAGTAAAGTTATCTATTAGAAGCATACAAATTACTCTAGGAAGTAGAAAATGAAAGCAAAAAAATTATCCTATAAAATAGGAAATGAAAGCAGAAAAATTATCCTAGAAAATAAGAAATGAAAGTAGGAAAATTATACTAGAAAATAGGAAATTAAAGTAGGAAAATTATCCTAAAAAATAAGAATTGAAAGCAGGAAAATTAAAAGCACACTTTGTAGAAAATAAATCACTCTTGTAGGAAATAAATTCTAAAAAAATAAAATAAGTAAATTATAATATTGCAAAGAGGAATTCAAGACTATTCACCATTTACTTCTAGATACTTATACATCTAGAATAAGAGACTATAGTCCCCTCACTCAACTTGCCCAATTGGAACTAAATGTCTAAGAACTTAGACATCTAGCATAAAACACTACAATGTCCTCACTTGACTTGCCCAGCTAGGTAGAATAGTGCATTAACCAATCTTAAAAATAATGATTGATTTTATAAAACAATAATTGACACCCTCCTTGGTAATGAAACCAAAATGTTGTGTAGACTAATTACCAATTGAATATCTGATCCTTGAGTCTGATTAACATTATTTATCAACCTAAGGTGCATATGATTTTCAAGGATGGCATCACTATATATTAATTATTTATTCATAAATTAGCTTGATTTAATGGTTTTAGTATAATTAACTTAAATTGACTTCACTAGATAGTTATACTATGAAACTACTATGAAAAAAATACAAAAATAATTCATACTTAGAAATCACACATGCATCACACTTTATATAATCAAATTAATAATGAAATCTACTTACACACTCTTAACTAAGGAGGGTTAATATCTTCACTACAAATATTTTTGAGATGGCCCTTCCTCATTTAGAACTAAGTTCCAATCCTTCTCTAAGAGATTTATAAAATCTTCTTACAAAATCAACTTTCTCATTACTCAAATCTGTAACAATTAATGATTGCTACAGAAGATTATAATGCAGTGACTTCTATAGTTTTATTAACTAGCCAATTTTAATTTTAACTTCACTAACTCCTAATTTGATCTAGGTTTTTCCATTAAATATAGAAGGTAGTTTATTAACTTATAACCAAAGACACCAAACTAGGAAAAATATAAATACTTTAGAAACTACCCCTAGTCAACCTTCAAGTGATTAATAATTTAAGTTATTTTATGCTTGACTAGGTTAATGATAATGTATATTATTTTTATGGTTTATTTATTTTTGTCTTCTTCTCATTATCCTTGTCTCTCTCATCTTTGGTAGCACATCCCATTTTCCTTGTATGTATGGAGTCTATACAATATCTATGGTCCTTTCTAATCATCCATTTGGTTCCCAAGATAGTTGGATGTATCCTTAAGATCTGATCATAACAATATCTCTATTTTGTATAGTGGCTATGATAAACCTATAGTTGAAGCCTAAAATTATTTTGGGAAACCTATAGGTGAAGCCTATAGTTGCTACATGCACTTTGAAGTGGCTACGAGTAACCTATAGGTGAAGCCTACAATTTCCATGAATAGCATGTATTGGCTATGGGTAGCCTATAGGTGGAGCCTATAATTGTTATGAGAAAGCTGTAGTGGCTACATATAGCCTATAGATGGATCCTATAGTTTCTATAGGTAGCTTGTAAGTGTTGAGCCCAAATGAGATCCTGTAGTCTTACATTATCCTTTAAATGCTTGTTAAATAAAGTTAATCAATTATAATCTAATCAAGGAAAAAACATCAATAACTCATAACAAAACATATATATATATATATATATATATATATATCAATGCACACACAAAATCATAAATTCATTCATTCATTTGTATGAGTCATGAATGGTTATATTTTTCTATGTAAATCCCCATAACCATTCATGACTCATATGAATGAGTGAATGAATTAATGATTTTGTGTGTGCATTGATATATATATATATATATCAATTCACACACAAAATCATAAATTCATTCATACATTTGTATGAGTCATGAATGGTTATGGAGATTTACATAGAAAAATATATATACTAGGTATAAGTGAGTCTCCAAAATAGATTAATTTATGGCATTATTAATTACATCCATAGTAAATCAATGCCTATGGTAAATATATTGTAATAGAGTGATTAGAGTTCTATAATTATGGCATGAGTATCCTCTATAGTAAATTATATGTCCTCATGTACCCCACACCACCACCTTCCTTTATTGATACACATATTGAGGATCATTATTTATATATGGCTAACACACCTATTGAAGATCATCATATAGGGTCATTTGGTACACAAATTCATGATCTAATTATACCACTATTTATTCAACATAGATATGTCATAGTGTCCCTTAGAGACCATATAAGGTACTATATTCTATAACACATACTCAGTTAACACCATAGATAATTCAACATGTTTCATAATGCATATAAGTATCAAGACAACCTTATATTTCATAACTAATACCACATATCTCCAATCTTATAGCTTCATTATTCATACCCTAATTTCTATAAGAATGGAGCATGATATACATGACACATCACATGAACATATATCATATATTATATCCCATCCCTAGTTGGTACATCTTATATAATACAAAATATCCCCCCAAAACCCAACACAAGTACCTCCCTTGGTCATCCCCATTGAGTGAATCATTAGTTAGTATCCCGAACTATCAAATATTTCAAAAATACCAAAATAAATTCAAGAAACTAAAAAAACACTCAAATATTCAAAAAAATACAAAATCAAGACATGTGAATGACATGATTTATATTTTACACTTTAAAATATGTTATTTATCACATAAATAGGTATTTTAATAGTATTTTCATGCACACATTCATTTCAAAATATCTAATATTTATGTAGGATATATAGGTTATACATGTAAATATATATATTGGTTTTCCCTATACCTAGTGGTCACATTGGGGGCATCTTGTTCCATAGATTTCACTATTAAAATTTATATCTTTGTATTACCTTTATATCATGTTGATCCACCTATATTACCTACACATGCCTTTTTATTTATTAATTTACTACATGGTGACACATGATATGACATTGATACATGTGGATGGTGTAGATTAATACCTTATTCTATGCTCTATTTATGTTGTTACTATTTTACATGATAAATTAATTTGTGTAAGACTAATGTGTGTAGTGTATCTTAGGCTTATGTTTTGTGACAACCATTGATGTTCCTTGTTTGCAATTTTTTTAATGTCTTCCTACATGTGGCCTTTAATATTTATTGTTTCAACATCTTATGTCCATTGTATGTGGCCTTTAAGCGTATGTTTGACATCTAACACTTGTGTTTTCTAAGTTTGTTAACTTGAATGGTGTTATGATATCTATGTTTGACA
>JARHVA010001198.1:2862500-2882500 GCA_037957365.1 Torreya grandis
TATCATTTATACATTAGGTATAATTTATATTAAATGTTGACATAAATCAAGTATTATGTACTAATTTATGGGCATCGAGTGACTTTGTCTAGGGATGATGTTAAAAAAATAAGAACAAACACATGAACTTTAATAGATTAATTTGATAAAAAATATAAAATAATTAGGTTCTACATTTATCTATGATAATGTCCAAACAACTATTCTATATAAAATTTTAAGCCTATTCTCACATCTTGTGTTAATTATGGTTCATATTTAATTGTTTGTGGTACATTTTCACAACCTCCATTGGTTTGTAGTAACTCCAAAAAATGATCTTATGTCAAACAAATTACACATTAACTTTAAAAATGGTATATTTAAGTATATTTAAATCATACATGTTTTTACTTATTATTTTTTGAAACCTTCAAAAATACCCACTATTAGTTTCAATAGGGTCTAACATGCCTTCATGAAAAATCACAAAGGAAAAATCACACTATGCAATACCACTAGGTGTAAATATATTTCATCCATATCATTGGGTTAATAACATGTTTTCTTAAAATTATTATTTCATGTGGGTTTTATGGGGAACAACCGATTTAATGTGGCTATGGTCTATGCCAAAATGTTGATAATTACTACTAATTAGATACATGCATACATGAGAAGGTGAAGAATCACATATAATCTCTATTGTTTCAAATTTTATAATTATTTTTTAATTCATTTGGTGATTTTTCATATAATTTATACACATATTTAACTATAGACACATAATTCTATTTTGACACCCTTTTCCATTACATCTTTATCATTCATTTTTTAGAAACCCCAAAATTATGTTCTCAAATTTATTTTTATTTATTTGTAAACTTGTTCATAATTTAAATATTAAAAATAAAAGACATTAATTCAATTTAAATGTTTATAACTACATTTTACTTTGATATAAGTAAATTAATGACATACATGATCCATATCAAATTCATAATTTTTTTGACCTTGTAACCCTCGATCAATTAACATATTCATAATGTAACCCTTAAAAATATAACATTGATTATTAAAACTTGATACACTTGATTTTTTAATTATAATATATATCTTAATAATAATATGTATTAAAAATGTATATATTTATAACCAATCTTGTATTCAGTTATTAGTTTCATTATAAATAATAGAATCAAGTCCTTAACATCTAGGCAAATAGTTTATAGATTTGTTATCTACGAGGAACCCTCAGGTTACTTTTTTCACTATCTATATTCAATGGCTCATTGATAACCTACACCATTTTACTCATAGGTTGGATTAATTTAATTTAATTAGTTAATTCCTTACTAAGTTTGTATGCATTTATTTATCTTTTAGAGGTGACACAAAGTCAACTTTGATAACTTTTATTAATCACCTTGACTAGCACATAACACATAATATTTTTAGATGATAATATCTAATCAAATTTAATACTTTAGATATATATACTTTCACAATTAACTTAGGCTTATATATAATTTTTTATATTAAATATTTATCTTTACCTCACCAAAAATTGACGTATTTAGATTAATATTCATTACCAATAATTAAATGACTTAAAAATATAAAATGTAATTCATAATTATAATTGATTCATCTTAATATTTAAGTTTTATTTTCAATCTATTTACGTTACCATTTTAAAAATCATGATTATTAAACAATCCTTAAGAGTTAAAATGGCATCATAAAGTGTCGTTACAAGTGTTTTATCATCATGACCATATATCATTATGATTACGTAAATGTGACTTGAATTAAAATTTATCTCTAATGGATTATATTTCAATAATTCACTTTCCATATATCACCTTTAATGAATTTTTAGTGTAATAATGAAGTAATTATTATAATGTTCATTAGATGTTTTATAGTCTCATTATAATTTTTCCTTTAATTTCTTAACACAACAATAATAAAGTATCATGAATTAGACTTCAATTTCCATTTTTCATTAACTCTTACTCTTTACAATATAATTTCCTTTGTATGATTTATTGCTCATACATCCAATTAAGTAAAATATAATATAAAGATTCATAAATTAAATAATGTTTTCACTTTCTTATAGGTACAAGAGTATAATATGCATATGGTTACCATAAATGTTAAAATCGATAGAGATATTACAACTATTACATGAATTTTAAAGTTGTATATATTATTATCTAGATTCCATTCTATAGATATATATCTTTCTCAATCCATTAGGGAGGATAAGTCATGAATAATTGTATCCCCTCATGTGTGTAAGGATGAAAATGGTACATGATATTTTATATAAAATGTATTAGATATATTTTTACTATGATATGTGTGCACCCATACATACATGCATGCATGCATGTATACATACACATGTTTTTTTGTAAATATGTGTATATATTTATACATATATGAATGTGTGTGTGTGAGGTATTTATTCTATATTATTTTCTACATTTTTTTAGATTTTTTATCTTATTTTTTATTTAAGTTGATGTTTTTAGCATTACAACATGGTGTAATGATGTTGTATATTATGTTATTTATTATTTAACTTTACAATTATGAGCAAATTTATGTTATGTAATGAGATAAATTATACTACAAGAATATGGTAAAAATCTTACGTCGAATATAAGTAGATAGGAAATCTAATGTAACAAAAGATACCATAAAATGATAAGTTAATAAGATAACATATATAACTAGATATAGAATCTAAGAAAACATAATATGTGATATAATGATAATGTGACAAGACATCAAGTGTGATTAGATATGAAATATTAATAAAATAATATATGATAAAATACAAGAAAAGAAATGGATGATAACCAAATCAATTTTTGTGCCAGATGTTTTCATTAGAGCAACAAGACTTGTAGATAATATTAAAAAACATAAGATGTGATAAAATGATAAGGTAATAATAATTTGAATGTAAATAGATAAAAAATATATAAGAAAACATAAAATGTGATAAAAGTATTAAAAAAAGGATGAAAACCAACTAAATTCTTATTCTAAGTTTTTTCATTGGAATAACCAGACCATCTATTTTCAAGCCTAATATGACACAAATTGGTATGTATTTATGTGAAATATCAAGAGAGGATACTATATGAGGTTAGATGAATTTTATTCCCAATATATTATAATCTTAAACTCATAAAACTTTATTTGAATCTATAAAAAATGAGTCAGTTATGAAGCATGATATGAACATGAATATAAATAAGAGGGATGTGGTTAAGTATTAACAATATTTATTAAGGGAATATTGATAATTATACATGTAAAATGAATAATGATGTACCACAAGGGTGATGTGAAATATGAAAATAATATAAGACACTCTAATTAATTGATAAATAATAGGAGATTTAAACGTTAAAATTTATATGAACTTTATTTATCTAATCTAAATCATCGGATAACTAGTGAAGTATATAGATATATCTCATGAATTTTTTGTAAGAATATTAGATGTACCTATCTTACCAAGACGTATTTTCATTCCTTAGGATCCTACCAGAGACATTGGCATACTATGAAAAATAAGTACTTATGTAAAAAGAGAGGTATATTTAGGGATAAATATGAGGCCTCATATCCTAGTATAGTGGAATTTAAAAGTTTAATGGACATCCAGTTCTATTGAGGCTAATTATGGAGTTTGAGATTCATATAAAATATCTTAGGTGAGATGATCATATATTTTGTGTGATTTTATTTTTGAATGATTATTTCAGTTTAAATCTATGTTTTTCATTGATAAACTTTTGTTTTTATTTTTTATTATTTTATTTCTATTTTTATATTTTTATGATTTTTTATTCCTCATCCAAATAGATATATAATGATAAAAATAGGGTTTGTAATATGAAAACAAAATGTATCTTACATCTATCCACTAAAGAATAAAAAATATAAAATGAGATGATTAGATAATTTTATGACTACACTTTAGAATAGAGTTTGATCTTACCACTTACCTAATATTACTTCAAATTAAAATAGGGATTGTGAGTTGTCTATAAAGATATAAGTTGATGTAATGATTAAATTATAGTAATTGAACATGGAATGGGAGTTATTTATTTGTAAGAGAGTAAGAACAATAGGATATTGAAGTACATGGGAATGTACATAAGAAAACATAATAATTGTATAAGTGTAAATATAATTTCAAGAGGGATAAAGTAATAATGATATAACTAGTATTATGTCACTAGGGAATGTAAACCCATGATAGGTATAACTCAATAAATTCTATATCTAAATCCCAAGAAATTAGATATGCTAAAAATAAGATACCAAAGTTTGAAGAAGGAAAAGTATCAAAATAAACCCAAGATAGAGAAATTCATACAAATAAAATACTACCAAAGTGATAAAAATTGTAATCATCGAATAAACCTTCAAGAATATTCAATAAAACCAAACTACCAAAGGATGAAAATTAATGATGTCTATGTAAACCCAAGGTAGAGAAATAAATTTTAAAAAATACTACTAAGGGATGAAAATTTTATTAACTAGATGCCATGAAAAGAAATTAACATAATAAATATAAAAGATAAAGAGAATAATATACCATTTAATAAATTATGAAATATATGACATCTCACAATTTTTAAGAATTTCAATACATAATTCATAAATTCAATTTCATTTTTACCTAACCTTAATCATATTATATTGCATTTTATTTGAGATCTATCTAAGGATTTCATTATAAATAGTCTCAATGGAGATATTGCATAGGGTAGAATAAGGATAATATTGATCCTAAAATTGTAAATTAGGTACTTTGGAACATTATTTCTCTAGAATATAATTTTTTATTTAATGAAAGGTGATCATTTGACTATTCAAATTATAGTGAATGTTTTATTAGAGTTTGTTGCTCTAGAATTTCAAATATTTGGATCCATTTTTAGTATGTTTTACTTTCATTAGTGATGTGGTAAGATAATTTCTGTAATAAAAAATAATGCTCCAATTCCTTGGGTATGTACACATGATTTGTCTTAGTAGATTGAATTTTCATGAGATGGTAATTTTATGGTGACCAACTCTATTGTAAGTAGATGGAATCTATATGCAATGAAGTAAGATAGACCTATAACATATCCTTCCTAATAGATATGAACTAGATAAGGTACATCAAATAAAACCCATTGGATGCTTAGTTATATTAGGACATGACCAATTTGATCTGATAAACCTAGATAAAGGAGAATTTATCAAAAAACATCAATGGATAGGTTTACAAAGCCTCTAGGAAATCAATAAGATCCAATAACTCTAACTAGGTCTATTAACAATAAATGAAGTTTATCTAATCTAGTGTTACCAAATATTGTAACACAAATAATGGGAATAGTTAAAATAACATTAAAAATATTAATTAGCCATGGTATAAAAATGGAAGGTTAGGCTATTATTGAACAAATTTGACTTTTAAGTCAAATTGGGGAACCTATAGGTAAAAATTTGATTTTCTAGGTCTATAAGGGGTGTAATATGAGTGTTATGGGGTGTATTATAGTTAAATTAAAGTTAATTAATGTTATATTAGCTTTTGTCAGTTAGTTTTTATGTCTATTTACCAATTTTTGGTCATTTTGATGTCAAAAGGGTGCATTTAATGCTTTGTATAGGTTTCTTGGGAAATGTGAAGGTCTAAATGGGTGATGTCACATGAAATATGTCCTAAGAAGTCTTAATCCATTTTTTATAACTGAAAAAACTTAAATATGGTGGAGCATGCAAAATAATGGAAAATTTTCTTAAGGAAGAAGAGAAATTTAGTACTTATATGGCCTCATTGGGAAGTGTGCCACTTGTAAAAGGTTTAAATATGACTCTTCAATTCCCACATGTTCTTTTACATATTTTTTTGATTTTTAGGTGTCATTTCTTGCTCAAAACCATTCATCTCTATTTTCAACATTATTGGCAAGCAAAAGTGACTTGTAGGTTTATACTTGGTATGGATAGATCATGAGGTTTAAATAAAAACTACTTAGGTAGGTTGTATTAAAATAATATACATTCATTTTAGTATAATTATTTTAAAAATTTATCAACTGTTCTTCATGAACCATTGTGAAAAAGTTGATTGTCTAAATTTGTTAGTTATTTCATGTACCTTATGGGTTTTGCTCTTGTCTGGGAGATTTCATACAATCTATCTATTGATGTTTCTCCTACATGATTTTGAATTATTCATCCAATGTTACACATTATTTTTCTCATTTTGTTTGGTGTTTGGATGAGCTAATAACCTTAAATTTGTAGACTCATCTCTTTTGATTGCAACATATAGTTTTTCACAATGTTCAAGATTTTCACACTTATTCATGAATTTAGGGGGTTATGTCAATGTCTTATATATGTTTTTAAGGTCTTATTTATTCTCCTTCCTCCTTAAAATCTCATTTTCCAAAGTACCATCATGATTTGTAGTCATACTCTATACATATATATAGTTTGCCATTAGAGTGTGCATCTATAGGTGGTTACAAGAGAAAATCACATTTATTTAAGGATTTTGGGATTTATTTAAAATATTAAATTATGATAATCACCCATATATTTAATTATAATTAATTTGATTCTTTTCATGAGGTCTAAATTATGTAGATTGTCCATTTGTATTTACTACCTAGATTATGGAATAACCACCTATAGGTGGCCTGATACAAAGAGATAAAGAGTCCCTATGTGATGTTGAAACAAGGAATTAAATCCCATTTTCAAGTCCATACATGGTAAAAAAATCCTAACACACATTTTTGAAGTATTATATGGCTTGAAGCTGAAAACACCTTCAAAATAGTATGATTGGGTTCAGGGATCAAATCTCTAATTTATCAAAATAGAGGTCCATGATGTTCTGAAAATAGCATATGAAAAGTATATAAATATATTTGAAGCATTATATTTAATTATCCATGTATCCCATATAAATAATATGGACTATTAAAATTTTGAGGAGTAAAAAATGAGTGGAAGATAGTCAGTGAGGGGCCTAAAAAACTAGTTTTATATACTAAAACCATGCAGTTGTATCTATAGGTTTTGAGATCCAATGTGTTTTTTCCTTATCAAGTTAAAAATGAGTCATTTAAAAAACATGGATATGATTCAAAATAATTAAAATTATAATTCATCATTAAATTCTCAAAAGGGAGGATGGAATGCTATTATTGAGCCCTATGGTCACAAACTAGTCCATACAATGTCAAAGCATGCACCTACAGCTACAAGAATATAGTGACCTAAAGGTGGATGCAAAGATGTTTTGTTTAAGTTTTTTTTAAAAATAAAATAGTTAAAATTCTTCATGATGAGATAAATAGATGTAGTTAAGATCTCTAAATATCATGATTGAGCTCAGATGAGGCAAAATAGATCCTACAGGTAAGGTATGCAAGATAGGGAGTTAAAAAGAGGTTTAGGTTTAGTTTTAAGACACTAAATCTAGTTTTAGGGTATAATAATTATAATTTAACTCAATGGGATCCAATTTAATCCTTTTTACATCATTTACTACTTATAAATAAGCTAAAGTAACCTATAGTAGGGGTTATTAAGGAATTGTCTTAATTAAGTAGTGAGGACTCATTAATGAGATTAGAGTGCATGAGAAGGGATAAGAGAGGTTATAAGTATAAATAAAGTGAATTTTAATATATATTTTACTCAAATTTATATTATAAATCATCATAACCAAAATTATTTGAAATAATAAACACTTATAGGGGTCAAAGAATAGAGTGTCGCAGTCAAGAAATAAGGTCACAGTTAATTGTGACAAGCAGATAGTGAACTAATATTGATATCTAAGTGATGTTATAACCCATTAAAGGTATAAATTGGAATTTTAAGTTTTTAAATTACTATTAATATTCATGGTCTTGAAATACTATGTCAAGGCTCAACTTGAAACTAAGATGCACCTACATGTTACAGGCAGGGTTACACATACAGTTTGAGAATTCAATAGTATGAGAGGTCCATAAGAGGTTAGTGAGGTAATAAATACTAATAAATATACATTATTATCAATAAAAACTATATAGGCTCATTTAAATATAAATAAAATAGTGAGAAGGGTTCTCATAATGTAAATGTAGTCCATTCCTTCAAACCCTGCCCACAACCTCTCTCCTAACAATCTATCTAAATTTTGTGCTTTTGAGGGGTATATAAATAATAATAAGGGATAATTTTTTGTTTATATCACCTTTATCACTTTAAAAAACCTATAAAAGTGTTTGTTTTGTTAGAAAAATAGGGGAAGTACCCCCTATTTTGGCTCAAATAGGGGGTACTCCTCTCATGCTTGAAATTGGTAGTTTTTGGAAGTAAGGTAAAAGTATGAGGTCAGAATCCAAGGATATTTTTAAAAAGGATATGTAAATAATATAGAAACCTAATTAAATATTTAAAACAAATCATAGAGAAAGGAAATTATATAAGGTGCTCTCAAACTCCAAAGTTGCAAGCAGGTCATAGAAGGCAGGATTAGGCCAAGTGACTAAGTGTGAGGTCATTTTCACTTGTAGGATTAATTTTATAATTTATTAAAACATGTTTTAGATACCCTAATATTTTTTTTTGAGATAATTATATATAGGTAAAACCACCAAAATGCATTCTAAACTCTAAAGACAACATAGAACTACTAGGCAAGGTCTAAAACTAGTGGCCAAATAAGGAGTCAGTCACATTTATGGCATGAGGTGAGAATTAAAACTTGTTGGATCATGTTTTTGGGGTAAATACATATTTTATGAATATTTTATACTGAAATTAAAACCAAATCAATCCATTATTGGACCTTAGATCAACTCAAACCTATAGGAAAGGAAAAAACTAGCTCCATGGAGTGTCTTCAAATGCTCACATCTCCATTGAGGTTATGCATGGGAATATAGGGATATTAGGGATGTTAATAGGATATTTAAAAATAAATTTAGTGATATTTTTTTAAGGTTGGAATTTAACCCTTTATGAATAGATCTTAAGAGAATAAAATGTCTAAAACCCTTGCAAATACCCTATTGGGAAAGTGGAATTGAAAATATATCTAATGGTATAGTATCATAATTAAACATATTTTAAGTTTCATAGGACTCACTTAAGCTCCATCAAATGCCAAATATCTATACAAACCTGCATGGATGGGGCAAAAAAGGGGTTTTCTCACTATTTTGTGTTTTTTCTAAGTTGTAGGAAGTTTCAATAGATTAAAATCACATGGATTGAAATATTAATACTTAATAAAACTCTAAATATCACTATAATTCCTTGAAATATCTCCTAAGTGTCTAAATTAGGTGCTTCAACTCATCTAGTTAAAACTAGCCAATTAGACAAGTTAGGGAAAAGCATAAAAACTTTAAGTGAATGGACTTTTAAGGTGTCCTTTGTGATTATAAGGACATTGAGGGTGTATAAATGTGTAATTAAATTCCTTATATGTATTTTCATGAGAAAATAATCTCTTTTTGGAATCCAAGTGTGTAGGGTGCATGGAAGAGAATTTTTTTAAATAACAGATCATGATTTCTCCTTTCTAGGTTATTACAGGTGACCAGGATTACAACCAATGAATGGAGAGGAATGTATGAGATAATACCATTCTATTAAAATCATTTTAACTTATCCTAATCAGTTATAAGGTGTTCAAATAGGGATAATCATGTAGGTAGTTTTTTTGAGCTAGAATGAGGAGTTTCTTGCCACTTTTCATGAAGTTTGTGACTTATATTGACACTTTTATCTCCTAACCTTTAATTTTTTGTCCAATAAACTCTAAAAATTCAAAAATAATTTATTTTATCATCTTTACAAGTGTCCTTATTACCATTTTAATTCTCTCTTCTTTTCTCTCTCAGAAGTTCTATAAGAACTAACCATTTTAGCATTGTATTGGATGCTCCACCAAAGTATCATGAAGCCTTGATCATTTATATACCTTTTGACCAATAATAATATTTTTTTTTACCTCTTATATTAATATTAATAAGTATGTTCTACTTATATAATGAATCTTGTTTAGTGAAGACTATAGATTCTTAACATGTGGTCTCATTCTTTTACTTTATTTGCAATTAGAAATATTCTTCTTGCAAGGCACGTTAAGTGTTCCAAGAGATTTTCATGGTTTAAATTAGTTATTTAATTCATGATTTCCCTTATACATCTCTTTTCTAGTCCCCCTAGCTTTGCACATTCATCCATAACCCCACAATGTAATGTTGATGTGAGGTGATGAAGATTGGAGAAGTGTATGTTTAGTTTGTCATTTGATTTCAAGTCTAATATGCATATGGTTAGATTTAATCAATATTTTTAGTGTATCACCTCCATTATGTTATTCTTATTTAAATTATCTCTCTCCCTTTCTACACCCCAAATTTATTAGTAGTTGTAATCCAAAGTGGTACATTAAGGGAGCTAGCCCTATCTAGACACTCACCTCATTCCTTAGGCTACCCACAAGCCTAGAGGTTATTCCATTATGACACTTGGATGAGAAGAGTTTTGTCATGTCCTCAAATGGTGTAAATACAAGTGACAATAATTACGTAGGGTCAAAAATAGCAAGTTGGAATAACCCTATCACCATACTAATTTTAAGTGTAGAGGATATTAAACAATGAGTTATACATTAAAAAATATTGATTATGAAATATATATTTATTAGATAAAATAGTTAATGTTATAAATACTTACCTTTAATATAACCTATCAATCTTCAATATTTACCTTGGCCAAGGGTGGTTTGAAAAAGGTTGTTGTGGTTGTAAGGATCACAAGGGTTGATATTAGCTCTAGGTTATAAGACTTATTGTATTTGCATCTAAGACTCCAAAATACAAGCTATTTTCATCCAAGATAAGATCTAAATAATGACTTCTCCAAAATTTAGACTAAATTAGAATTTTTAGAAATAATACTCTGAAAATGAATGGTCCTTTCTATTTGATTGAAATTATACTCATAGTTATAGAATGTGAGTAGACTCTAAACCCTTCCAGAACTATAGACAAAAATATTAGACTACCTCAATGTAGTTAAAAATTTATTGTGTAACCTCTAAATAGGTCATCATGGGTTGACCTATTTTCAAAGCATGTGTTATGATTTTTGGAAAGATATTGACCCAGGTTGACCTAGTTTGAGTTTAAGTGGGAATTCAAAATACTAAATTAAATCAAGATGATATAGTCAAAAAAAGAAAGTTTTTATCTCAATTAGGGGATATTTAGGATGAAGATTTACTAGGAGATTAAGTGGTAATTGTTCATGGATATATGCATGTTATATTTATAAAACAATCGATGGATCACCGATGGTATACTCACCCCTTTATTGGTGCTCCCTTTAAGGTGCACACTTAGAGAGATTGAAATTTGACAAGTTTTTGGAAGAGAGAAAGTGTAAGATAATGACAAGGTTTAAAAATATTATGTTTAATACATATGCCCCACTCAAAGATAATTACATGTCATATGAGATTACCATGATATGGTGTTTCATGAAATAACATAAAAACACACTAAGATAACAAATTATAGTAAAAATCATAAAGTGAATCAAATTACATAAGTTAAATAATTGAAAGTACTATTTACATACATTAACTTACCTTTATCACTGAATGGTCACATGCTATATTTTTAGTCTTGATCATGGAGGGAAAATTAATTGATTTGGGCAAACCCTAAGAATACCAAACTATAGAGAAAGAAAAAATTATAATAAAATCAAATAAAAATGAGTAACTTACATAACAATTTTAAGTACTTATAAAATTTGGTGAGTTTGGATGACTAAGTATATGTTAGAACTAAAAACTAGTAGTTAAATGATAAAAAGGAGTGAAAATTAGGTAACTAAAAATACAAATCTACTAAATGAATAATATATATAGACATGTAACCAAAATAAGAAAATAAATAATCCATATGAAACCAAGGAATCATGATACATAAAAATGTACTCAACATCCATGAAAAATTAATGGCAATCCATGATTAAAAAAATATGGAAAACCAAAAATGTAAACAACATCCAAGAGAGAGAAAAATAACAATCCATAATCATTAAACAATGGGAAATAAAAATTAAATGGGATGAAATTTCCCCCCAAAAAAAAAAAGAAAATTCAAGGCCCCAATTTTAGCTAAGGGAGATCTGAGAATGATGAGGCAATGAATAATAAATCCTCTAAAAATAACTCAAAAATAAAGATTATATTCTAGTGATAGATAAAATAAAAACTTTCATATTCTAATCATGTTTAAAGGAGATGGAGAATGAGACATAAATATATTTAGGAAAAGATATACAAACAAACATACCTATCAAAAGGGTAAATGAAATGGGTGTTGGGTGAAAGTATGACACCAATGTGACAACATAGTATTTACTACAGACAAGACACTCACATTAAGTTGGTGAGGTCAAGAACATTTTGACACAAAAGATAGTTAGAGAACTTGAACAAACTATACAATTGTGGGATAACTAGAAAAGTATAGGTAACACCCGTTAAGGATGGTATGCATGAAAATAAAAATTAACTTGCCTTCCCATGATGTGTTATCAATCCATCTAGACCTCTGATAGACTATTTGGTCTACTATGAGTATCAATCACTTTCATGAGTAGGTAGGTGATAGTTATGAATGTATATGATTATGAGACATCCTATCCCAATTTAAAGGCCTAAATCACCTTAGTGGACCTCATATCTATTGTCGGGCCAACTATGGAGTTTGAACTTTGAATATAATAAGAGATGTGCCTAGTAAATATCTTGTATTTTGGTGTTATATGACTTCTATAATTTTTACCTTTTGATCATTACCTTTTTTTATATGATATTTATTTCAAATATTTTAATTCTTATAATTCATCCTCCATATGGATTTTAAAAACCATACATCGGTGTTAAAAATGGATTCCATAATAGAGATTACAATTAGTGGTTAGAGAAGAGAACCTAAAGACTATGGTGTTTAAGACTCCTATAGTTGCATGTTAGAAGAGAGTTTAATTTAAAATATAACATTGGTGTGCCTAGAGTGTTGTGGAATAAGGGGAAATTATGAAAATTATCATATAATGATTAGGTTTCCCCAACTCACATTTTTTATTAAGGATAGTATAATGATCGGTAGGCATGAATCATAATCATGTGAAAGGGTGAATGTGGAAGAATCCATGAGAATATAATATTAAATTCTTAATTAAAAAATAATAAGGCACACTTTGAGTATATGAAGACACAACTATCAATCATTGACTCATATTTTATGGAAGACAACTAAAATTGAAGATAAAATAAATTTAACAAATTTTATGATGAATGTCTAGTCCTATCTGAGGTCTTAAAATATAACTCACAATCCAAAACACCAAAAGGTATATATTATTCCAAAAAGTTATAATAAAATAGCCAAATTTTATAATGCTAAAATATTAAATTATGGTAAAAAATGACAAATAATAGAAACTAGGGATGGAGGTTAATGTGTAGAGACATAATACTCATAAGTGTGAAATGAAGTGAAATTGATTCCTACATTTCACAATAGAAAGTTAGAGTAAGACATATAATAAATATTATCTCCTAAGTATATATAATAATAAATATGAAAATGTAAGTAAATCATATTATAAGATCAATATAGAAATAACATTTAATTAAGAAAAATATTTGTTTAAGAACTTATAATTGATCAGTTCTTTAAAAATGTGCCCTTTGTTAGTTTATAATATATATGTAATAGGTCAAAGAATGTCTTTGACTATGTAAGGACCCCAAAAATTTTGGGTTTAACTTCCTTATTTATCATGGGTGTAATCTAATTTTATAACTAAGGCTCCAACTTTGAAAGTATGAAATTTGTCATTTTTGTTATGTTGTTTAGCAATGTGAGCTTTTTATTGGTGGTTATGTTGTCATACATCTATATGCCACTCATAAATGAAATATAAGTCATGAATATGGGCCTTATGAAGTTATTCATAGATATTTATTCCATGAATATAATTTTTTAAGGTAACTTGACATATAGTCGTAAAACAACTTCAAAACCATATACTAATGAGAAGAGAGTTGCCTCAATGGTAGTATGAATGCTAGTGAAATAATCCCAAAGTGTAGGATAAAGTTTGCGGTGTAAGTTAGAGTGATAATATTGAATAGTCTTTTGAAAAAAAATAATAATCATTTTATGAGTGGCTTCCACTTAAAATTTTCACTGTGGGTGATATGGTGTGGAAAATTTATGTGTAACTTTGAATTTTTCACATAGTTGTTCCATGTATTTATTTTTTAGCTTCCCATCATTATCATAAATGATGGTGTGATGAATAAAAAAACAAAATATTATTTTATTAATAATGGATTTAGAAATAGTGATACTATTAATGTTTATAATAGCATAGATTCAACCCACTTTGTAAAATATCTAGTTACAACAATGATAAAGACATTGTCATCTTATGATTTAGGTAATTTTACGATAAGATCCAATCCCCATAGATAAAATGAACAAGAACTCCAAGGTTTTAATTTTATATATAATATAGTGAGTGAGATCATATTAAAGTTGTAAACTATTACCCTTTATGAAAATGTAATAACATCTTGTTCAAGAGTAGGCCATAATTATCCCATGCATAAGCATTTTTAAGGAGTAACATGTCCATTACAATAACCACCACAAATATCCCATGTGATTATTTTATAAGAGCATGAAAATAATCTTGGGTAACATAATAGATCAAGGTACCTTCAACATTATAATAATATAGTATGTCATATCAAAGGACATATTTTAAGACTTGCTTGTCAATTATAGTTTTTTCAAGTGAATCAGTCTTTGGAGGATAAGTATGATGTTTTAAGATTTTTATGATGTGATTATACCATGAAATTTAGTGAGTAGTGATAACCTATATGTGGAAACAAGTGTAATTTTTCATAAACTGTAAATTGGATGGTGATTTCCTCATATGAATGAGAAATTATGAATCATAGAGTGCTTTATGAGGGTGAAAGAGAGAGGATAATGAATCAAGAGAATAAAATATAAAAATTTTATCTCTTGTAATTGAGTCAATAGTAAATTATGTGAATTATTTGTAAATATTGGTGTAAATTTGATGATATGCAATAAGATTTTCACTTTTTCATTGATAATCACCACTTACTTGATGGCATATGAGTTGTGAATCTCTTAGAGCATGTAAATATGGGTTGTATAAATTGATGAGAATTTACATCCATAAAATTAAAGATTAATATTTATTTAGGTTATTAGTGACTTATAAGTTTAATAAAAAACCTAGAGGTATGTTTTTACTAGAAGGGTCTACTAAGACACAACATGCCCCATCTCCCTGAAGGCATTTAGTTGACAACCCAATACACCATGGTTAAAGGCATGGATTTTAACTAACATATTTTTGTAATCCATTACATTAAAGTCTCAAGATTGGTATTGGGACATAATGTAGGAATCATCATAAGATGGATAAATAGTACATATATTAGTTTTAATAGGGATATAGGTAATGGATACACCTATGTTACTTAAATTATGAGGAACCATGGATTTAGGATATTGAAAATTTTTTGTCACCCCATAGTTATTACAAGTGAATTCATCTTCTATGTAAGATGTCTCATAAGTGTTGCATGGAGGAGGATTATTAGAAATTTCAATGATTGATAAAATGATGCAATCTCATGGAAGTAGAGAAGTATGAATTCATTCCACTATATAGGGAGATAATCAAATGGTATTATAAATGGTTTGTAATTAATTATGTTCATCATCATTAGATTATGTAGAGTGACATGTAAATCAGAATACATGTTGATAAATTCATGTAGAGGACTATTAACATGAGAGATCATAGGAATATGGTATTGAAATTTAGTATTTTGAAGTTGGATGCTCCAAGGGATTGTATTTTCTTTGTGTTTATAATGTTTTCCATTATGGATAAAATTGATACATTGCATATTTCATGATGAAATATCTCTCATATGATAATTCCATGGATGTCCCAAAATCATATTATAAGATAAGGTAAGAACAAGGACCATGAGTTTGTTTTGAATTACTTTGGGTCAAATTTTGAGGCAAATCCAAATACAACCAAGTGGTTTTTTTTTGGTTTTATCAAATCCATGAAAAGTAATGTGATTTTTATTAAGGTTTTATTTGGATTTTTCAATTTTTTCGATGAGCCAAAGAGAGGTAAAACTAATTCCTAGTCCTTCAACTACCAATATTTTCCTAAAATTAAGGTATTTGTGATTTCAATTGTGATAAAGAGTGGTGGATCATCATCTCAAAAAATAATTTAATAATTAATCATATCATATTAAATGAATTTTATGGTCAATTTTATAGAAGAATATATTGTTTTAATAGTGTGAAATTTTGTGGGTGGAGGGCCATCAAAAGGTAACTAGGTACCTTAGGATCAATAGATGAGGGTTATTAAATGTCTTATAGTTATTAAATGATAAATTAAAAATAGGATTTGCTATATATCAACCATTATAGTCTTAAATTTTTTTATCAAACCATATAACATGATATTACCTCTTTATTATCTTGGGATTATGGGATCCATTGAATATATAAACTTGAAAAAATTTCTAATCAGGACTAAGTACTAAATAAGAGGAATGGTGAGGTTTTTATTCATTATTTACATGTACCTCACATTATTCATGCCCATGACTTACTCATAACAAACAAAAACTCAAAACATGATAGAATGATGAGGTTTGCATGCATAATCAAATTCAAGTCACATAAATAAATATGTATGGTTTTTTTATGATGTCATTTACATGGCTACCAAAACATGAAGACAAATACTTCATCCTCATGTTATTTATCTCCCTATTTTTTCATCCAAGCCTAACCATATAGGCCACTAATAAAAATGATGGTGTTTCCCCACAAAAAATCCTATTTTGATGTTGACCCTTTAACATTTTTGAGTTAAACAACCCAAATAGAACCATGGTTAGAGATTGGGTTGGAGTATCTCTCACCCATATATTTATAATTTAACTTTATATTTATTTTTATTTAATATCCTTTTCCTACCTGTGGCTAGGATTTATAACAATGCTCATTTTCTTTTAACATTATATACTTATGTGTGTATATTTATATGTATTATTATTATTTTTAGTATAAGTTCAAGATGTTGACCACTTGAAACTAATTTATGATCATGTATAACATATTTTTATGACTTATTCCCTACTTAATTCTTTACAACCTATTTCCCATAAGAAAATCTCATCTCATATAAAAACAATATATTTTTATCAAACCCACTATTAATTTTTTCAAGGTCTTGCATGATGTAGGCCATATCATAAGATAAAAAATATAGTAGCTTCATAAGTTAATTGTGATTCTAATTGAGTACTATATTCATAACATTAATATGATTTCATATCTATGGATAATAGTCTTAGGACCTTTCTTAAAAAAAAACCCATTCTTGACCTTAAATTGAGATATGAACCAAAATAAGTCAAGAACAACAATTATATGGAATACCATGTTAAAATGTGATTGAAATTTTTTATAATAATAAAAAATATAAAAGATTCATATCATGACCTTGTAAAAAGGTCTCTATTGACAAGGCATGATATCCAAAGCATGTCACAATTAGGGACCATAGGGTCAAAGATATGGGATATTATACATTTATTTTCACATTAATAAGGATGGTCATCATTTTTGACTTCCTAATTTTTATAATGAGCAACATTTTTGACTTCATACTTTTTTAAATAAAAAATTATTTTTCTATGTTTTTATTTTCTCAACCTTTGGATTATATTTTATCTTTCCAATGTATTCTATTAGTTGAAAAAATATGATACTTTCTCAATTATACCTTATGAATTCATCATTATCAGTAATTTATTTAACCAAACTACTACCTCCTCATCAAAATATGTAATTTTTCCTTATATATTATTTATTTATATTATATAAAATTATTGATTATTTTTATCATCACTTCATGTTTATTTGTGCTAGGATAATCATTATTCTCTTCCTAAGTTTTTTCTTCCTATTATATACATTTTTCATTTCATGTATTAGTGCCCCTTATCATGGTTAATACTACTCACTATTCGTCTTCTCATATCTCCATAAAAAATTATTGGATTTTATTTTTGGTAGTTACTTCCTATCCCATAATACCTAGTGGCATTCCTTCAATGGATTTTATACCATCTTATTGACATTTTCTAGATTTTATTCCTAAGTTTATTTAATAAATGGCCTATTTAGTTTACAACATTTCTCCATTTGTTTTGGGTTCTTTGGTATATTTTATATGATTATTATCTTTTGGAGTGGTCCTATAATCTATAAAATAGGTATATATTCCACATTAAGCTTCAAAAACATGAATAGTTTATAAAAAGTGTTATCCCCATGTTTTATGCCATATAAAAACACTCAAAAATGATTTTTAAGATATAATAAAACTATTATGACTATCATATACAACATATATATTAATATTTAAGCCTTAAAATATAATTCCCTCATGATATACATTACATAATACACTTCACATCTTAGACATGCTAATATTCCATATATGACTAAAATTCAATGTGTTTGTTTACAAGCAAAAAATAAATATGAATTTATTTACAATTTAATAATAAGTAATATTTTTATGATAGATGATTATTGACCTCTCTTAAGTGTTTTATATAATAGACTAATTATAGGGTTTGAAACATGCAATCAAAGGGGGAAAAACATATCTAAATAAGATAGATAACACAAGACATTAACCTATAAAATCTTAATGTGATAAAAATTAGAAAAAGTGGAGACATGGTTCCTTATCACCACTATGTTATAAAGGTTACAAGATTGTGACTTATTTTTCTTAAAAGGAAACCAAATATTCATTGGGTCTTATAATTATACTGATATTTTCACTCTTTATTAGATGACTTGATTTTTTAACAAGAAATAACACTAAAATCAAAAATCTCATCTTTGTATTCCACAACTAAGAGGTTATTTCCACTTCACAGAGATCCCATTCACTCAATGAGCTTGCTCTAATATGAATGACACATTTATCATCTCTTTATGTTTGAAAACACCCAATGAATGAATCAATAAATTAAATTATATGAACTCTACATGTTGATATATACATAATAACATCCTGTAGGCTTGAACTAGAAGCCTATGAATAAGAAACCAAATCCCAAACATTTTTTGTCTTTTAAACTTAATGTGTCCCACACATGATAAAATACATCAATTTAGGTAGAGTGAAACTACCAAGGTGGTTATATAACCATGACTTAAATTTAAAAATCCATCAAGTTGGTTATCATAGACACTTCATTTATTCCAATCCTGTGTGATCATTATTAATTGCATCACTTTCCCACAATATTGTGTGGTTTCACTCCAAATTATTTTGATTACCCAAAATCATTAATCTAATTTTTTTTTGTCTAGAATAATGATTATATATCTTTAATCATGATTTTTCATCACATCATGTCAGTAAACTCATCAATTATATCCGAAATTAGGGTATCACATTGTGACAATGTCCCTAATCAATTAGTAAATTAAATTAAATAAAAAATTTACTTTTTCCAACCCTACAAAAATCATATTAGTTAATTAATATTTTTTAATTAAATAATTTCATTGATCATGGAAATTTTTAAAATGCAAAGTTACTATTTTTCATACATACATAAATAAAATTTTCCATCTAAAACTTGTGATGTCATCAAAAGACCCACTTATAAATTTAAAAACCATATTCCAAATTTAAAGTGTCATCCTCAAGTAAAATTTAATGCGAGGATAAAAGTGTACAAGAAAAGTTTATGTGAT